>JARUHQ010000013.1:651221-874693 GCA_029955515.1 Chrysomela aeneicollis
TATCTATACTGTTATAAAGGGTCCGCCAATAAGGGCACGTGAACTTTAAAATTGAATAAAACAAGTTGTGTGTGAGGTAGAAACGGAATTTATTTTTCATTCGAAAGGGTATTCGACCCCATTAAGTATGGAAGATAACATCTTTCAAATGACCACCGCGGCTCCGTCTGGTAGCCCGGATCCGGGCTTTGAGCGATGAGGGGATTTGAGCGATGGCGTTGCGTATGTTGACTTTGAGGTCATCGGTGTTTAGAGGCTGGTTGGCGTAGACCAGCGACTTGAGATAGCCCCAGAGAAAAAAGTCTAAAGGCGTTAAATCGCACGATCTCGGTGGCCTCCGCGCGAGATGACCATGTCCGGAAATCGCTCGTGCAGAATGTCCATTGTGGCATGGGCTGTGTGGCACGTGGCGCCGTCCTGCTGGAACCACATGTCGTCCGTGTCCATATCATCCAGTTTAGGCCAAAAGAAGTTGGTTATCATCGACCTGTAGCGCTCCCCATTGACGGTTATGGCCTCCCCAGCTTCGTTCTCGAAAAAGTACGGACCGATGATGCCGCCGGCCCAAAATCCACACCAAACATAGACTTTCTGGGGATGCATTGCCACTTGGTGGACCTCGTGTGGGTTGTTCTCACTCCAAATGCGGCAATTTTGTTTGTTCACATACCCGTTCATCCAGAAATGAGCCTCGTCGCTATTTTTTGGCCAAAATGGGGGTCTGCTTCCAACTGCTCCAGAGCCCAGTCAGCGAACGCCCGACGCTGTCTGTGGTCGTTTATCTTGAGCTCCTGGGTCAATTTTTTTTTTTAATTTACTCTATAATTCTTTGATCTGTTATCTGAACAGTTTAAAAACAGATCGTATATTCCATTATTATTTTTCTATATCCCTTTGATTTTCACATTGTTAATTTTTAAGCATATATAATTATATAATCTTACTGTTAGGTTAGTTGTTAGTAAAAAAGCCTTAATCTACTAGGTGTTGGTTGTTGGTTGTTTGTATTTGTTGTTACAATTATTTCCTACATTCGGTTTTCCATCTCTTTACAAATTTTCCAACCCTCTACTTAATTCTATGTTAGTATTTATTTCTATGTTAGTTTTTCTACTTCTACTTGTTATCTATTACAACTATTATTACTACGACTACATACATGCAGTACATGCAGTAAATGCTATTGTATTAAAAGCTTATGCTTTTACATGCTTTTAGTTACTAATTTCTATCTATCTAAATCTATCTATTTCATGCACCCTATCTCCCTACCTGTAGGATCGGCAGACATGTGCAGATTGTTGTCACCGGATGGCTGTTCGGTGAGCCTTAGGCCCTTACTCCAGAACTTTTCCACCCGGGTCCTTTTATTCCTCTTCTTTTGTTTCATGGGTGTTTATTTGTTTTCTTCTTTAAGTCGGTTTTTTATTGTCTTGGGTAGTTTATTTGTACTCATCTTCTTGCATTGAAGATCTCCTGTTGGTGTTGGGAGACCTTCTGTGCTAATTTATTTAATATTTCATATTTAGATTTGTTATCTATTATTTCTTTTATTGTTAATCCTCTTAGTCTTTCCCTCAGGTTGTCTTGGTCTCTGTATAATCCACATTCTAGAACTACGTGCTCAGGCGTGCCTTCTTCTCCGCATTCGCACAGGCTATTTCCTTCAGGTTAAATCTGTGTAGGTAGCTCGGATAAGGCCCATGCCCTGTAATAAGATGTACCAAACCTGGGTTTGGGTTAAAGTACTCTGGTATCTCCTCTATTACTGGTAGTACATTGTAAACTTTTCTTGCCTTATCCGAGTTGTTCCACATCTCCTGCCATTGGCTTTTTATTTTCCTATTTATTTCTCTCTTTGTTCTTATTTCCTATCCCATTATAGCCTGTACTCCTGCGTAGTCTGCTCGCCTGAGACGGTACATGGCTGCTCTTCTTTTTGCTTCCAACTGCATCGGCATGACCTTCACTAATGTTGTGAGGGCCAGCGTCGCAGTCGTACTGAAGGCTCCTGTCATTCTGACCAGGAACCCTCTTTGTGTTCTATCGAGTTTTTCTCTGTTTTTTTATATTTTGCAGCCTATGCACCCACACGCTTGCGCTGTAACCAGTTATTGACGCCAGTACCGCGCTAAGATAGCCTCTCACCTGTCTGAATGGTATTTTTACTTCTCTCTGCACTAGGCTTGTGATCCTGTGCATTGCCGACGCCACTCTTTCACAGACGTCTGTGATGTGATAGGCAAATAGCCTTAATTCATCCAATATTATACCGAGGTATTTTACTCTTTTTGATCTCCTGACCAATCTCCCATCAATCCTTATTTGAAGATCTCTGTTCAATTGGCCCTTTATTATATTGTATGTTGTTTTTTCAATTGATATCTTCAACTTTACCTTATCACACCACTTTCTTATAGTTTCAAGGACGTTGTCGCATTTCTGCTCCAGTTCCCTTCTACTATTTCCGTCTACTATTATAAGCAGATCATCGGCATATGCTACAGTCCCTAGTGCGTTTTCGGATTCGGACATTTGTTCCAGTAGTTCTTCTAGCATAATATCCCAGAACAATGGACCACACAAAGAACCTTGAGGACATCCTTTCGTCAAAAACTTTTGTTTTTTGCCTATGGGACAGCTCAGGTTTGCATATCTGTCTTGACAGTAGCTCCGGAAACTTTTGTATATATTTTCTGGACACTGCATTCCTCGGAGTCTTTCGAAGAATGCTGGCCACCACAGGTTATCGAATGCTCCTGTTATATCAATGAATATAGATATTGCATATTTTCTTTCGCTACTGTCAATTGTTTCTATGGCTTTGTTTATGGCATCCTCCGTTGACTTTCCTGCTCTATAGCCATACTGGTCTGGATGGATGCCTTTTGTTTCTCTATGTTCTCCAAGCCTTTTGCATAACAATTTTTCTTGAAGTTTGCCCATTGTGTTAAGTAAACATATCGGTCTATATGATTTTGGTTTTGATGGATCTTTGTCTTCCCCCTTAATAATTATCACCACTTCAGCATTGGGTATTTTTCCTTGATTTAAGCATTCATTGTAAAGCCTACACAGAACTGGGATTATTTTGTCCTCTAGTGCTATCAGCACTTCTACGGGTATTTTGTCTGGCCCGGGCGCCTTCTTTTTCTTCATTCTCTTCAGACTTTCTCTGACTTCGTCTTCCGAGAATGCATCCAAGATCGTTCTTTGTGGCTCATGGTATGGTTGTACCATCGCCATCCTTATTTCTTGTTGTTCTGGTGCCGTTTCTCCCTCGCGCTCATCTGAGGGCAATAGTGTGTCCATTAAAAGCTCTACGGATTCATCCCATCCTCTCTTTGGAGAGAGGAGAGCATGGTTGGACATCTTATCTTTTTTGTTATGATCTTGTAAGGCATTCCCCACATATCCGTTTCTAGATGTGTCTGGACAAACTTCTCCCAGCTCTTTGCCTTTACTTCTTTTATTTTCTCTGTGTAATTGTATTTTAGTGTTCCATAATTTTGCAGGAGTCTTTGTCTTGTTAATTCTTCATTCCAGGCATTATTTTTTGGATAACATGCTGAGTAGGTTTTGGGGATCGATAGATCCATCACTCTTTTTATCTCACGGGTTATGCGCTTGGCATATTCATGTACATCATCCTCCTCTCCCTTCAGTCTCAGAGGATCGAACTCAGCCACTAGTGCCCTCCAGTTTGCTTTCTTTAGGTTATATGTTCGTATCATCGGTCCTGTTTCTTCATTTCTTGCTTTTTGGATGCAAAAGCTTATCAGGTTGTGGTCACTTGTTGTTAAATTGTCCTCGACCCTCCATTCCATGATCTGGTCTGCCGCTTTCACATTCGATAGTGTGATATCTATGTTACTTGCGGCCCCAGCTCTGTTCTGGAAGATCGGTGCATTTCCTGCTTTATTATGAACTTCAAGTTGGAGTTCATTTATCATGTCTTCTATGAGTTCGCCCTTTGTATCGGTTGTTCCAGAATGCCACAACACTGATTTTGCATTTGCATCCATTGTTAATACTACAGGTGTGTTCGTGTACGTTTGGAATATTGTTTTTATTTTACCGATGTATTGTTCTATACTCTCATTAAATTGACAGTATATATTTATAATTATATTTGCCATTTCTGGTTTGCAATTCCACACAGACACAGTGCTCGTCACTGAACTGCTTCAGCAGAAATAGCCTGTGGTTCTTGTTGTACAATACAGTTACTGCCATTGGGTGTTGGCCGATACTTTGTATTTGGGCTGTTATTGGCATGTTTGGCATTTTCCCGTTTTTTGTATATGGTTCTTGTATACATATCATGTCTAATTTATTTTCCTCCGCAACCTTCCTTATCTCGTGACCAACCGCTGCACTTCGCATGCAGTTGATCTGTCTGATTCGGATTGTTACGGGGATCTTAGGTGTATATGGCACTGTGGCCAGCTTTTCGTGTGATCGAATGCTATTCTGCCATATGTTGTTACAAAGTCCCTGTATAGTTCCTCAAGATCCAAGACCTCGTCTCTTCTACTGAAAACCTTGTTCAAAAGTGCTTCAAGCTCTTTTATGTCTGTGGGAATGTTGTGACACTTAAGCTGAATCCGATCCACCGCTCCCGGAACGGGATCTTATCTCCCTTTTCATGTTTGATCCTTACATAGTGCCTCAAGGCGGTTGTAAGGATCATGGGCTCTTCTAGTCTAGAGAGTTTCATATTTACTTCTATGTTTTCATATATGGCTTTTGGATTTATCTCATCTATTTTGACTTCATTTTTATGTTGTTCGGCTTTTTTCTTTTTTCGAAATGATAGCATCCTGAGCCTGTCCCTCAGGCTTTTTGACGGTGTTCTGTTTTTTGATTCGTTTGCTGACCTGTCCAGTTCCTCCATATGGAAGTTACTGGCCATAGTCAGTGTTTTGAATCATTCTGACCAGCAGCATTTTATGCGTCTGGCAGTCTGATTTATTATCGCATTTTTTATTTCTAATTTTGCATGGTATACAGATATTTGGTTGTTCTTTTTTCGGACAGTCCTTTTTTTCATGTCCATTTTCGCCGCAGTGTTTGCAGCTGTCCTCCCTTTTTGAACAATATTTGCTTATGTGTCCCAGATCCTGGCACTTCAGGCATTTTGGGACAACAATAAAGTCTTTGGTGTTCACACTTGTGAAACCAATGTATAATTTTCTTCCTTCAATTCTTTTTCTTAATTGTGGAGAAAATTCCACAACCAAGTTGACTGTTGGCTTTTGTCGTGGTCCTGTTTTGAACCTAATTTTAAATTCTGTTGCGAATTCTTCTTTTGAGATATCCTCAAAATTCTGTGCCCTTATGTCCTCCGTTATGTCTTCATCTGACTTATTTTTAGTTACATCATAAATTATGATGAGTGGCCTTTTTTTCTTTGGTAATTCACATTTAAAATTTCTCTTCATTACTAGATGGTTCATGATTTTTTCGAGATCTTCCTTTGTGGAAGTCTCTATTATCAGTGATTTTGGCGTTGTTCGCATCTTATTGATTTTTAAGATTTGTGTTCTGGGATCTAGTATTTTCGTTACTTCATCTTGTATTTTCTTGCCATTATTATGTTTTTCTGACGTCACAAACAGTGTGTGCTCTTGCCTTTGCCTGGATTTTTCTATAGTTATCTCTTTTTGCGATAGTTTCTCAATGGGTTTTGAGGCCACCGCTGCATACGATACTGGCATCGATTTCTGATCCGCACTTTTTAGTTCTTTTCTGTCTTTCATTTTCCTCTTTCAGGGCTTTTATTTGCCCTTCTAAATTGGCCTGTTCAAGGCCCCATTCCTGGACCCTCTCAATTAATCCTTTCCCTGACTTGGTCAGTCTCTTGCTCGTATCCATATCGTTATTTATGTAATTCATCATTTCTGCGAAACGCGTTCTCACTTCGTTTCTGCACATGTCTACCTCAATACTGAGGTTTCCCTGACTTAATTGACTTTGACTCATTTTATTCTGACTTACTTGACTAGTTTGACTTAGTTGACTACTTTGACTTGGAGTTCTCGCTCTACTACTAATGGTAATCTTTTGGCTTTCCGCCATGTTCCCTTTTACAGGGGTCTTCCTTTCGGGAGGCCCCTTAACTGTTCCTACCCACACGCTTTTTATACGAGTGCACAGCCCTACCGTGGAGCTTATTGCGGGAGGTCCCCGACTAATTGCCACGGCTTGGTTTCCGCCCCCTACCACGTGGAGGTGGCACTTTTCCACTATCTAGCTTAGCTTTTTTTTGGCTTCTTGCCCAGTACACACTGAAGGCAGTCGGCTAAAAGCTTTTATCAATCAATTGATATGTTTTGATCGCTAAACCGCATCCAACAGAGTCATTTCAACAAATGAACTCTGGCCCGAGGGCAGCACGGACAGCAGCGTTATTTTCGTTCGATCGGGCGTTTCTTCGACGTGTCAGTGTTGGCCGGTTGTTTACTGAACCAGTCGACTCGAATTTGCCCACCAATCGACGGATAGTCGACTCTCTCTATCAAAGTTATTACAATCATAACCATAAGCCGCTATTTATGTTTCCCCCTTACACATATACAACTAATCATATACGATGACGATAAATCACTCAGACGTCAATAAACTATTTAAATATCGAGAATCTGCCGTGGAGCAGCAGAATGAACATCGGACTCACAATCCGAAGGTCCGCGGTTCAAATCTCCTTGAATAAGAATCTTTTTTCTTTCCAGGCGATGAAGATGATGTCACAGAATAGCTCTTTCTCTCTCTGACACATTGTCTCTCGCATTTCTCTCTCTAACACATGGTTTTGTCCTATCCCTATAGTCGTGTTCCCCTAGTTTATCTACTTACGTATATATCGATAAATAAACCAAATTATAAAGCTTACTAATACAATGAGCACGAAAGTTCCGCTGATATCGCTCAATGCGATATTCCAATCTAAGGCTTGAACACGCGGTAGAAGACCGATTCCTACTAGATATGGATTTTTTATAACGATTATGATTATCATCACTGTTCCGATAACACTGAGGTAATTGAAAATATTGATTCCAATGATTGAACTTATATGGTCGGGCTGAAAACTATCTAACTGAAAATCTTTCCACTGTGTATCTTCATTCGAAACCTGACCTCCGAAATTTGGCTATTGTTTTTTTCCAATTTCCATCTAAACATTCAGAGAAATTTTCAAATGTTGAGTGTGTGTGGGTTGCCATAGGTTTCAACTTGAAAGATTCAAATTTTGACCAGGTGGCAGGTAGAACATGCCTAATCCTGAATTTTTCAATAGTATTGGCGTCGCAAGGAAAAGTTAGATTTCTGATAGAATGTTAATTTTGGTATATTTCGAGAACCGTTTGGCGTAGGTCTGCGCAGTTGATTTTGGCCACATAAATACTCATCAGTATTCGGAATCATACACAGAGGGTTGAAATCTTCAATATACAATTTATTCGAACTCGTCCCCACTACTTACATTCTTCAGTCTTGCCTGACAACTATCTGAAAATTTTCGAATTTTTTTGTACTTCTCCTCCTCCGACCGGCTCTCTTTCAGCTCCTGATCCGATTCGCTGAGTGCTGTCACACATGCCGCCACGTTTTCTTTATTCTTTCGGGACCGCTCTTCTTGCTCGAGAATCTTGGATGCTTTCTCCCGCTTCAGAGCCTCCATCTCCTTGGCTAGCTCATCCATGCGAGCCGAAATGCGGGATCGTCATTCGCGCTACTGCTGATCTTCTTTTTCTTCCTCCTTCCTCACCAGCTTCTGCTTCTCAACTAACCTTTTAGCTTCCACTTTAGCTTTTTTCAACCGGAGAATCGCAGCTGCCAACTTCTTATCGTAATCGTCAAACGCGACGAAGACATTCCTCTCCTGTATGAGGGGGATATCTGGCGCGACATATTTTCGTGGGGCAGGTGTTGGGGCTGCTCGGGTTGGCGTTGGGGCTGGGGCTGCTTGGGTTGGCGTTGGGGCTGCTCGTGCTAGTATTGGAGCTGATGGGGTCGGTGCTGGAGCGGCAGTCGACGTCGAGGCGATGGGCATCATCCACGGCGTTTTGCGCCGACTATACGGTGTGTAAGCCGGCTATCTACCTTTTGGTTTCCTCTTCAACTCGGAGGATTTTTTAAATCCACTCGACTGCGTAGGCATCGGTGTGACGGTAAATGGCTGCCGGACAGTGACGTCCGAAACAATCGTAACAGACGACTGTTTATCAGCTCGCTTCCCTCTACTGGACGGCTTCCTTGGTTTCTTCAGCCCTACTCCGAGAGCTGTTCGGGTACCGGTCATCGGCAAAATCACCGTCGGTGTTGCCAGAAACTCCTTGGCCTCAAGAAATTCCTTCTCCTTCGGACTCGCCTCCACTTCAGTTATAGCTGCTATATCTGGCATCGATATAGCAGGATTCGGGGAAACAGCCGTTTCCATAGATGTCGGTATCGGGATCGTGTCGAATCCGATATCCGAATCGAAGTCAATCCACAACTCACTAATCAGGTCGTAGTAGGTTGCCATTTTGTTTTAGTTGGTAGCACTTTGAATAAGGAAATACTTTAAGACTCAGAGAGTGTGGTAGCTTGAACTAAGAAATAGTTAAGACTGAATCGCTGTTACTCGGTGAAGTGGTGAGGAAGCTTCACTCTCCCACTCCTCAATCGAACGCTGACCGCGCATACGTCTACTACAGTATCTCTCAAACTTCAAACATCGCGGCATATAACACGCTTTCACAACCGGCCGTTGGGTGAGAGATGCGAGCATCTTTCTACCTGCTCGCTGGCAAGAGACCCATTTGTTCCGTTATACACAACATTCCGATGTTATTCTCAAAGAATGATTTGCCATTTCTATATCCACATTCCAACAACAGACGCATAGAGTACAGTTTCACATGAAGTCATATTTCGATAATTTTGTGACAAACATTCGAGGGAAAATCAAGATACACTATAGTGACGAAATATTTTATTTCATATGTATTTTATGGTGCATAATAACAATATACAACTATGTACAGAAGGAATATTCTACATTTCTCCCTCAAGACCTTTTATCGAATCATCGAGATTTCCATTTCCATAATTATTGTTATGTAAATCGTGTTCTAACTCATGCTGAATAATTTCCTTATGACCCCACGGCAGAGTTTTAGTTGTATTAGGTATTACAAATCTCTTATCGTTGTGTGAATATAGGGTAATTTTGTTTCTCAATATGGTATAAATATCATGCAGTTCACTAACAAAAGTATTCATTTTTCTAAAAATGAGGCCACTCCTCAACGATTTTTCTATAGTCCTCCGAATGAATTTGTTTCTCGATCACAGATTTTTGTGTACCCTTTGCTTTCTTTACTTCATTTTTCAACGATTGTACGTAATACGCTTTCGCCCCAGTCCCGTGAAATTTCATAATGGGATCGCTAGGAAATTCATCTTTCATTCTTCCAAGAACTGACTTTCCTATGGATATTCCAAGACAATTACCTTCCTTGTAATGTAAAGTATCAAAACTATCTGGAGTATTTTTCATGAAATCATAAACATTTTCTGTTTCTACTTCGAGAATGAGAGAATCGGTATCTGTGTATAATGACGCATTTCGCCCGAACTCCTTCTTTATACAACCATAGAAGAAATCGTATATCACAGTTTTGGATAATTCCAAAATGCAGAATCCCAAATACATCGGTTTGTCATAATTAATTTTCACTTCACCCATATGGATAGCTACGAAATTTTCGTTGAATCTCGAAACAGTTTTGAAATTTGCTGGCACCTAAGGTTCTGCGAATATACCCTTATAATGTCTATTCTCAAATTTACTAGTTGCCTTATATCTCATTTCGGTTTTTAGATCTATGTTTTTCTTGAGCCATGGAGACTGATTGAACTTCAGTATTCTATGAATTTCCACCAAAATTAAGCCGTTCTCAATTGCTTGCTTCAAATTCACATAATGAACGATGCATTTCTTCTTATTATTCAAATTTGGTATTAGCTTTGGTATTTTGGATTTCGATTCTGGTGGAATGAATGACTCTACCAGATATGGAAGGTCTGAATGGAGATCATGCAAGCTCTCTGGGTAACGTATATCGACTTCTAGCACAATCCCACTGCATCATTACTTGAGGTACTCATGACGTCGAATTTCCCTATTTCGGTCGGAGACAACCATTCAAAACCAGCAGTTGGTAGTGTTTGGCTCATACTATGTCCGTAAATATTCGTTGCATCCAAATACATAATGAATGAGGATGGTGCTTGTCGGTCGAAGTTTGGTAATAAAATGTTATTTGCAATATGCTTTCGTTCACTACATTGACTAATGCCACCACGAATTCCTTTTTTGAAAAAAATCAACATGTCTTTGTCAATCAACAATTCCAACTTCACTTTAGTATATCGCAACATAGCATCCCAGGAAAGACTAGGCGAAATGTAATAATGCGCGGGATCCAACTTATATTTATCCAAAGAAATTTTGCGGAAATTCTCGAAAACGTCACACAGACATCCGACTTCAGATAAATATCAGAATAATCGCCCAAGGTGCAGCTGTTGAATGAATTCCACACTAACTTTGCTCTACCATATTCTTCATCAGATATATGACGCTCAAACAATCATAAAATTCCATTTGCGATGGCAAATCTTCGTTATCTAATCCAACCAAATTATTAACAAAACTATATGGAAATACGCCTTTTTTCCTCATCAAATTGAATTTTTCATCATCTGGAAAATATTTTCTTGTTACTGGGAACTGATAATCTTTCAAACTCTCACCCAAATTCTGCAATGAATCAGCCATAAATCTGAAGCTATCTATAAACCTCAATTTCAAAAATATATTCTTCAATTGCCCATCTATATTGACATTATTATCGACATAATTATCGACTTGTAAATGCCTTGTGAATGACACATATTTTTCTTTCGTTTGAGGAATTACTTCGACTTTATCTCCCTTATCGAAAAGTTCTTTGATGAAAAGATGACAATCATACCCACTCAAATTATGAAAAACGATAGGAATAAAATATGGAATCTTGAAATTAAGGTTACAAATCGAATGTGCGGCACCATATCTTTTTTCCAGTTAAATGGCAATGATCTCTAACTTTGATATCACCATCCACAAATGGAACTTCACAAATACCGCAAGCAGATGCATTATCGAATTCAAACTGTTCCGCCCTATTCAATTTATGCATCGGTACAATGCGTTTCAAGTGTTCATTATAAACTTTAGTCAAATCATCTTCAATCTTAGAAACGAATAATTCCGCAGCATTTTTTCCTCTATATGTCACGAACTTTGTTAATGAATCATCAAAAGAGCATTTAATCAAATACGCAAAAGAATAGGGTTCATGTTTATATGTCTTATGAGTAAATGAAGCATCTGGATCCATTTGACACGAATCCATAGGTTTCAGAATCGATTCAAAATCCGCATATACTATGAATGAAACCTGCAATTGCTTCTCAAAATTCTCAAATTTTAAAATATTTTCTGGCTCAGTCTCACCGAATTTATCGAGTTTCAAATTTGTTGTAGGTAAAACGCTGTAAACGTGATTACAATCATGCGATCTATGCCTCAATAAAGATATCTCATTCTCAAAGTACAACAAACAACCATCGCAAAAGTAATACTTGTGTTCATGTGATGAAATCTGACTCGAAACTAATCTGGATAAATCTTTTATCCAACAATAATGATTATTTCCTATATCGTCGGTCAAGAACAATAAATTTTCATGATTACCAAGCCTATTACGTGAATAATGAAGAGGATCGACAATCTCATATTTCAATTTATCCGCCTCATAAAGTTTCTCGAGACATTGATAAAACAATCATTCATAATCTCAAACTCAGGTATATCTCGCAAACTCATTGGAAAACTTATACCTGCCAGGTTGAGCACTGTCGCGAAATGTGGATATGACGACACTCTCACCTGGAATCCTCATTATTTTGCCTCTGGATGACGCGGTTCCATACGTTGTGAGAAGGTCTTTTGCAATGGATCTTCGAAAGTTCAAAAGACCACCCACTGCCATTTTGTCATTCGGAAGAACTCTTCGCATCAACAACCATGCATTTGATACCGAAACATCGAGAAGATAGACAAAAATTGGCCACCACCATTTTTTTTTGTCGCATTCTGGTGCGATATGAAGCTACTGCCTGGTCCATTTTATCAACACCACCCATTCCTTTATTGTAGTTTGCTATAGGTCTAGGCTGGGGTACTGCAATTCTTGCCTTACTTTCACGAGAATATCTAGTGCAACTAGATTCTTCGATAACAGAACCAAAATTTGTAATACATGTCACTGATTTGTTATCCCTCCAACGAACGAGCGATACTTTCTGACCAACGTCGGATTGATAGTCATAGAAGCCTCTTGGTTTCTAATCCATCGATTTCACATCGAGTAAAGGACAATTTCCTGTTCTTGTCGCTTGAATCGTACCTGTTGCGCAATATCCAATTTCGCTCAAATGACACATCAGTCGCGTGGATGAAAAATAATTATCGAAATAAAATTTATATCCCCTATTCGGAGGAATGTTGGCTTGATGAATAAGAGATAAAACCATGTCTCCACCAAGCCCGAATACTTTCTCATCTGAAAGTTTTCCTTTTCCACAATATATTTCAAAAGCTAGTAGATAACCATAACTTGTGCACAGCGCCCAATTCTTGAAGCCAAATCGTATAGGTTTTCCTTTTATGTATTGTTTTCCATGATGCTTTTCATAATAAGGAATCATGCTTTCGTCAATCGATAAATTCTCGTCCAATCCACCATGAGCTCGAAAAAACTTCATTCAAACGAGTAATTGCTGGTCTTAGTTTGAATAAACGGTCTTCGGTATCCAAATTTGTATTATCGTTCAAATGAAAATTTCTTAGAATTTGTTCGAATCGGTTCAGCCTAATGCTGTTCTGCAAAATTTCGGGGACATCAGAGGAGCTTGACCAGAACATTCTTTTGTTAGGATATCTAGCGTATCCAGAAAATAGTAGACCACCAATAAAAACGTTCAATTCATCCATGGTCATATTCAACGGATTATTTTTCTGGGCAGAGTATAGATTTGTTTGTATGAGTATTTCATTCAAGAAATCGTCAGTGAAGAAAAGTTTGAAAAATTCAAGAGGGCTTTTGCATTGATTTGCGGCTTCTGATGGTCGCTTTCCTTGACAATCAGTAACCATATTGAAATCGGGTTTGAACTTTTTCCATTTCATTATTTGAATCTTTGACTTTTTGGGTTTCTCATTTGTTTTTATATATTTCATGAGTGGCTCGTCATCGCTAGAATTCCAATCTTCTACTACATCTTCTTGAATCTGGACATGATCTTGCACTTCATTCCTCACCCCAAAGTCACATGTAGTTTTCAACATTTTTGGCCCCAAACAATTCAAATCGCCAAGATGTTCCTCGTCACTCAAATCCTCATCCATATCGGTATCATAACCATCAATTGGCGGAATAGCATAAATGTCAATTTGATTTTCATCATCTTCCTTTTCTATCTCTTGAAGAAGTTCTTCAAGTGACAAACTGAAAAAAAAAATTCGACACTCATGAACACTGGCAGCATAGTGTCCGTTATAACGGACAGTGAGGAAAACACATCTATAGAGTAGTAATAATTTGTTTTCTCATCAATCAAAGTTAAAATTTACCTCGGATATACTACTGTACACATGCTGAGTCATAGAAATGAATAAAAACTACTTCAAAAATGGAAATATACCAAAAAAACTTACCCGCTACCACGTGATTGATAAAGGTTAGGGTCCATGATTGTAATAATACACTTACAACTTCACTATATATGGTTTTTGGTGATTGATGAATTTTATCAACGTGTGATAAGGTCTACTGAATCCGTCTGTCACGAAAAATTATTATAGGTTATGTTCTGTAATGCATAGTTGGTGGTGGAGTGCGCGTCCGTTAAAACGGACACTATGCACTAATGGGTTAACGTTAACTTCCAAGAATAATATTTTTTCCAAATCCCAACCTACAAAACGATCAAATTCATTATTCGAGACCATTATAATAATTTAAAAATAAACTCACCAGAATCTCGCTCTTCAAACTCAGTAGTTTGACTTATCATGATATCTTTGAAGATATTCATCATATGTTCCAAATTACTTGAGCAGGCTATAATCTGATTCGGAGTATTGAATGATTTTATTTCTACAATATCTCGAGTTTGATGGATATAGCGGCCAAATACCTCCATGTTGGCTTTGAAAGTTACATGCATTCCCAAAACATTTTCGAGTAAAGCAATAACTTTATATGATATGTTGCTTAAGGATAATTTATAATCCAGAGTTTCATTGTCGGAATTAACTCTATAGCTGATGATTCTGCACTTGAAGGCGCTATGGATTACTTTCACGCCGCTCGATAACTGGACACATGAGCTCGTTCTATGTTTTAACGTTCTTCTATGAAAGCTCATATCGCCTTTGGGCACCATTATGTTACAGCAATGGCATAACTCTTCCAACGATGTTGACGATTGTGGATTTATCTTAAGCTTCTTTGGAGGATGTGTTGAAACACCTGCGGTATTTCATGTTCATGTCGATGCAAATTATCGACGTGAGAAAACTTTTCATCACAACTACTGCACGCGAACATGGCTTCGTAACAGTTCATATATTCACAACTGAAGTTTTAGAAATAATGCATCGAATAGCTATGCGTCCGAAATTATATTCTCGGAAAGAGGAGGGGGCTTGGATCTCCCCACTACACCCGTACACAGCATAGCTGGCAATCAATGTGACTGTTCGTATTCGCACCAGTCGGGTATGGCGACTCGACGTGGCAAGAAGTGTTGTTCAACTTAGTTATGGTATAATACGGCAATAATTCGATGTAATTCCTATAGTTTGTGTAAGTTGCTACAAATACAAACACCTAGGACCCCAGGATATACTTTCGGAGCATCAAACCACAGTAGTTCCTTAGAGAAATCATTATTCACAAGGTAATTACTGTTGAAATAACCCCTTGGTTGGTACTGGATCCTCCCAATTACTGCACAATGAGCGATTACAATTATTGCGCAATTGAAAAGCAAGTACCCGTAATTGGGAGGATCCAATACCGGCCAATATACACTACTACCGATTTCGGCCTCGGAAATTCAGAGACTGCACGAATCTTAGTCGGATCTGGGGATAAGCCATTTTTGCTTACTATATGACCTAAAATTTTGACTTCCTGACTAGCGAATTTACATTTAGTGGGCTTTAATTTCATGCCTGATAACCTAAAACGTTCGAAAACTTTTCGTAAGTTCTTTAAATGATCATCAAAATCATTTCCTTTGACGATAACATCGTCCATATACACCAAGCAAGTATTCCACTTCAAACCTGCTAATATCTGGTCCATACACCTCGAGAAACAAGCTGGACTACTAGCTAAGCCGAAAGGTAGTACATCAAACTCAAATAATCCTTCAGGAACAATAAATGTTGTCTTAGATTTGTCTTCTTCTGCCTAACTTATTTGCCAAAACCCAGAAAAACAGTCTTATTTTGAAAATACCCTTGAACCCCCTAAAGCTGAAAGTAAATCATCAATTACCGGCGATGGATACCTATCGTTAACAATAATTTTATTTAATTTTCGATAATCTACACAAAAATCTCCAATCTATGATTTTCTTTTCAACTAATACCACGGGTGACGCCCATGGGCTATTAGATTCTCGTATGACATTAGCGGCTAACATTTCTTCGATTTGTCTGTTGATAATCTCAAGCTCTGTAAATGAAACTCTATACGGTGTTCGGTGTATAGGAGGATGGTTACCCGTGTCAATGTTTTGTATACAAACGTTTGCATAACCGAGTTCTAAATTACTCGTAGCAAATATATCTGAAAATTCAGTCAGTAGTTTTTGCAATTTTCTGCATTCGCTATCAGATAAATGTTCATTTACATCAATACCTACGTCATTGACGTTGTTTGACGTGTTCTTTGCTAAAACTTCATTAGGTAGAACAGCTGTATTCCTTGTACCTCTTGTACTTTCTTCGTGTTCTTGAATGAAACCACATTTTCATTCGTTCCGGACGAATAATCATTATTTTTAACCTTGCCTAAATGAGTTCCTTTATAAATCGTTATGTTAATGAGTACATTGTTTGTGACGAAAATTATAGAATTTTTCAAATCGATTCTAGACACTTGACAATCTCTATTGATAAAAAACTCCGAACAAGACTCGAAACTCAGATTTTTTTTAGGTCGTCTACTTCAACTTCAACTTTAGTTGTGTGAAAGTTCTCATTGACATCGTTGCCTCAAATAATTCTTTATCCTACATTAGAAATTACAATGAAAGTATGATCTAATTGGATTCCATTCAATACAAAATCAACTTCTAATTTACCTATCACCATAGAAAAATGACCGCTTGCTGACTTGACTCGGATTTTTGGTGCCTTTTGTACCATACTTTCACGTTTATTAACGAAAGAAACATCTATTAAAGAAATACATGATCCCGTATCAAAAATAAATTTCACACAATGACCTAAAATAGTGTCATTAATTTCAACAAAATCTGTAAAATAGTTTTCTTTACGATTATTTCGTCGCCTATACCTACTGACGACGATTCTGGTCGTTTTTTGAGAAACAATTGCTAGGATAATGACCTGTTTTGCCACATTTGAAGTAAACTACCATACCATCGGAAGTACGAGGTTCTTTTTTCACAAAATTATCAGATTGACGTTGGTTGTGCGAATAGTTATTGCTATGAAACTGTTAACCATTTATTCGTGATATTTTGAACAACTTGATATGTACCTATGTGCTATGCTATATGAATCAAAATGTTTTTTCTCATTCTCATCATATAAAATAGATATTCTTATTAAATATCGAAAGAGGCTATATATCAAGTCCTTATACTAAGTTAGGTTAGGTTATTTTATCATTTTTAAAGGCTATATCAAACGCAAGGAGCAATTTAGCGATTGTTTCTTCAGTGATGCCATTGTTTATTCATTCATCTCTGAAGTAATATTTTGTATTCAAGATTGTGAATTAAGATTATAAACATTATTATTATATCTCCCGGAGCGTCGAGAACATTAGAAAATTATTTTCAGGTATCTGTTCTGTATGTCGTCAAAACAATAGATCCAGCTGAAACGTAGATTTTACTTATTTCACTGCCCTTGGTTACTCTTCGTCGACGGCATATGGGTGTGGGTTAAAAATTATTGTGAGAATATTAATAATTTAATTTAATGATGAATTTTCTTTCAGAATGAAAATATCATGTCTAGGATAAAATCAGAAACCTATAAAATGTATTCGGAGAGAGAGAAATATAGAAATAGTTTGCAAAATACTATGGACACCTTTTAAATCTGGTTATTAGTTATGATAACTATCTGATTGACATGTTGTTCATTCTTCTAGTAAACCATTTCGAAGATGATTTTCAATATATAGGAGAATAGTAATGTATGTCCTAAAAATTCATGAATTTTTGGTGTCTATTAATATATAGTGTTTAAGATTATGGTTTTAGAAATTCAAGTAGGGTTGAACATATCTAGTGTTGAAATAGTATGATTAGCAAGAATTTTAAAATTATTCAACTTAAAATTTAGCACTGAAAAAACCTGAGTTATTCGATATATTGCTATATCCCATCTGCGACCATCTGGAACGGCTGCTTGGTTATTGGTGATTCAAAATGGAGCGTCGTGAAATGGTGACTGGTGAGGTGGTGAAATTAGCAGGTGAATAATTGATCACAACTGCTTAGAGCCCTGGGTATGTAAGGTACTTCCTGATTACGGTGGATATCCGTGGTGGTGGTGAAAATGGCGGAACGAAAATTCATAACCTTTATTGTCCAAAGTCTAAAGTAAAACCCTAAAATGGTTATGATGATTATCGAGACCATCATGATAATGAGGAGACGATAAAACTCACCTCTTTTGAATAGAGGGTTTCATAAAATCAATTTCTCGATAGCTACGACCTGAGAGAAAGTACTAAAACGTAGCAAGTAGAATGATTAATCCGGATTTTCATTCGGAACTTTCAAATAATACCAGTAGATATACTAGGTGAACACGACTATAGGAATAGGGCAAACCATGTGTTAGAGTGCGTTCCACTAAGCGTTCACAACGCCTAAAATACTCATTCAGGCGTTCCACATGGCGACCGCGATCGTTGTGGTCGCGGCGAAAACGTCATTAATGACGTCATTACTTATGCTCACGCTAAGCTCACGACGACCCATCTCAAGAGGTGGGTCGATGTGAGCGTTTTGAGAAACTGAGCGCAATTTTTAAAACTAAAAGCAGCAAACATGGCGACAACAACAATATCGTTCTATTGTGCCGAACGAGATACTTTTGTGGATCTCCAACTTTCTCCTGCAGATGCTGAACGTGCGTTAACAGGTAAATATTATTGTTAAATGAAGCTTATTAAGCATAACTACAGTTTATAATTCATCGCAATTTATATATTTTCATCATTTGTCAATAACATAACCTAAGTTTTTTTATCAAATAAAAATATATTTGTCAAAAGAAACTTATTTTGATTTCATATACAGTTTATGCTACACAATTAGTAACAAAAGCCTTCAATCAACAATCAGGACCATCGACATCGACTAATGTTGATAACGACCTTTCTTTATCTAATGATGCTTTTAACATTAATAGCCATGAAGAATGTCTTGATACTGAGGATACAGGTGATCTCAACTCTGAAACTCACGAAAGTGAAGGTATACTGGAAAAATAAAAAATTATACATTAATCTTGATGTTTATGTTAAATGTGTGATGATATCAGTTACATATGTGCATTTTTCAGCTTCTTTATACAGGTGGAGTCCACTTTGTGTATTGTTACTATTAGAGACATACAGAGCTATGGAAAAAGACTCTAGTAGTGGGAAAATCTCCCAAAAAAAATTTGGGAAAGAATTGCCAAGGAGCTCAGTAAAAAAGAATACAATGTCACTGGGCCCCAATGTTTTTCTAAGCTACGAAGCTTGAAAAAGACATAAATCTATAAAAGATCATAACAGCAAATCCGGCAATGACAGAAGGAGTTGGCAGTATTTCGATGTAAGTATTAATTTTTTGATATCTATCTTCATTTCAAGAAAATGTTCTATAACAACCATTAATAAAAATAACAGTTACAAATTAATGCAAAATATTGTTTTTAATTACCAATATGTAATATGTATTTTTATTATATTATGGAAGAGATTTTTGCCAAAAAGGCTTGGTGCGATCCTGTTGCAGTTGCATCTTCCACTGGACTTTCATCAAAAGAATCAGAAACTAACGAGAGTATGGGATAATCTGATAGTGGATGTTCCATAAGTGAGTTGATGATACTAGAAAATAAGAATTGTGATTGAAATAATGAAAAAATTTAATTTTATTCTAGAATCAAATAAAACACAAGTAGCAACTTTACTGGCAAAAAGACTGAGGCAAAAAGATGATCACGAAGAGCAGAGAATGAAAAGGCACAAAGAACGAATGGAAATGGATGAAAAGTTAGCCAATAAATAAGTTTGAAAAGTTATATGTTAATTAAAAATAAGTTTTGTTTGAAATGTTATAAACGATTTCAAATTAAGTTTTATTCAACCAAAAAGTACATTTTATATTGTTGTATTCGATATAGTTTAATGAAAACAAAAATTTATGTGACTTGTTACAATTATCATACCACAATTAAAGATAAAATATATACAATTTCTATAACTGTTTTAAAGTCATAATATATTGACAAATTTTCAGAAAATTTATAAATTTTCAAATATTTCTTGAATTCTTAAGGAGCCACCATACTTATTGAAAATATATTCATAAATATTTGTCATTTTTACAAAGAATTCATAAGAAAGTCTCTTTTAAAAACCCCTGCATTCCGTCTTATTTCACGCGGAATATTTCCATTATTTTCTTCATCAGGCTCAGGTAGAGTGATGATAAATGTTTCATCCTCTCGTAAATTACAGATATTATGGATAACGCAGCATGCAACAACATACTCTGCCATTAAATCTACCCTTGTCATTGGCAGACAATGTAATAAGCTCCTCATTCGCCCCTTCAATAATCCGATGCATCTTTCAACAGTCACTCGTGCAGATGAATGATGGTAATTATATTTTTTTGTTTATCAGTTAAATGTCCATTATCTCTATATGGAGTGAGTAAATGCTGATGTATTTCATAAGCAGAATCTCCCAGAATATGACTGTTTTCAGGGAATGCATCATCATCATTCAAGTAATCTGCAACTTCTGACAAACGAAAAACTCTTTGATCTTGAACAGACCCAGGATGTCCAACATAGCAATGGGTTATCAGAGTCTTGTGATCACATACGAGCTACAACAAAAATTTAACTCTATGTGTAAATCTATTTTGATTGCTTGCCAAAATTAGTACTATACTTCAAATTAATAGTTACTGGATACCTGTAGCTGAATAGAATGAAATCCTTTCCGATTGATATAATCTACTGGATTTTCTTTTGGTGCATTTATACGAATGTGGGTCCCATCAATAGCTCCTATTGTTTTAGGAAAACGACTTGCTCGTTCAAATCCATGCATCACATCAATAGCACGATCTCCTGTAGGCCATTGTATAAATATTGAAGATTTTTTAAATAAGGCATGACACACTCGACGTACAGCTCTTACAGCAGTAGCTCGTCCTACGTTAAATCTGTCACAGACCGATCTGTGATAAAAATAAGAAAATGGTTTAATTTTATACTGGTGCATTATGGTATATAATACTAAAATGGTTAATTTAAAAAAAAGTTAACCTATAAGAATCTGTTGTGGCCATTTTCCAAAGAGCTATCATCAATTGATGACGGGAAGGAATTGTAGGACTTCCGGGAACACGTCGGACTAAATCTTCTTGTATCAGCTCATGTAAATAATTGAATGTACATCTTGACAGTCTAAAGAGATCAATAAAGAATTCCATCAGTAAAATTTTCAAAATCTATAGTGTATTAAGTGATAAAAAATAATTTACCTGAAATGACTTTTAAATTCTTCATCTGAATAACGAGTAATTACATTATCGTTATCAATAATACGTGGTCTAAGTTTTCGTTTTTCACGATTATATTTTTCTAAAATTGTATTCCATTCTTCATCTGAGCTGGACGAACTAGTACTTTGTGAAGCATTATTTCGACGCACCAAAAAATTTCCAACTGCCGCCGTAAAAGGCATTTTTTTTATATACGAACATAAATTAGTTATATACTCCTCTAAAATTAAAGTATATACATATTTTTTGTTTAATAAATCATGTTAACCAATAATTAATAGAACTTTGATACCACTTACAAATTGTAACATAACCTCATCATTAAATGAACGCTCAAAACGCACCAAAATCCATTCCACTTGAGTTAATGATTGTGACGCCCAGAACCAAGTGGAACGGCAAAAACCGTGGTCGTGAGCGTGGTCGTTGTGAGTGCTTAGTGGAACGCACTCTAAGAGAGAAACGCATACGCTAATGTTTCAGAGAGAGATAGAATGCAATGCTGTGACGTCACCACGTTGCCGCTCTCTCTCTCTCTATGACGTCAGTGGCAGATGGTCCAATCGACATAACCTATATCTGACGTCAGACGGCCCAATCGACAATTCAAGAGAAACACGTTACGTCATAGAGTATTCACAACCAACAATTAATTGAAAAAGTCCGTACATCGACGCGTTATCGCCACAACCACTACACGGTATAATTATCGGTGGAAATCGAGGCAACGAGACCACGCTACATGCCGCAGTCGAGCAGATCCGTTTCATCGTAATCGTACATTGACGTTTGAAAATTATTGTTAACGTATTGTTGGTTTGTAGTTCCACACAGACACAGTGCTCGTCACTGAACTGTCTCGGCAGAAACAGTCTATGGTTCTTGTTGAACAGCACAGTTACTGCCATTGGGTTTTGACCAATACTCTGTATCTGAGCTGTTATTGGCATATTTATCATTCACAAAAAAAGCACAACATTAAAAAATAAATGACAAACATACATAGGACGCAATAGGCGCACAAATAAATAGATAAAATTTACTACAAAATTATTGACTAGTCAACAACAAACAAATGTGAAAATAAAACACTAGTGTAAGATATAATTGTCACAACCAAACATTGCACTTAAAAAAAAAAACAACAAGAAAATTCGGATTGTTACGGGGATCTTAGGTGTATGTGGCACTGTGGCCATCTTTTTGTATGATCAAAGGCTATTCTTCCATACGTTATTGCAAAGTCCCTGTACAGATCCTCAAGATCCAAGACCTCGTCTCTTCTGCTAAAGACTTTGCTCAAGAGTGTTTCAAGCAAGTTAATGTCTGTTGGAATATTGTGGCATTTTGGCTGAATTCGATCCACCGCTCCCGGAACCGGGAAGGTGATCTTATCTCCCTTTTCGTGTTTGACCGTTACGTAGTGCCTTAAGGCGGTCGTAAGGAGCATGGGCTCTACTAATCTGGAGAGTTTCATATTGACTTCTATATTGTCATATATGGTTGTTGGATTTATTTCGCTAATTTTTACTTCATTTTTGTGTTCTGCTTTTTTCTTATTTCTAAATGATAGCATTCTGAGTCTGTCTCTCAGGCTTTTTGATGGTGTCTTGTTTTTTGTCTCGTTTGCTGACTTGTTTATGGATTCCAGTTCTTCCGTAGGAAGGCTACTGGCCATAGTCAGTATCATTCTGTCCAGCAGCATTTCATGCGTCTGGCAGTCTGTCTTACTATTGCATGTTTTGCCCCGAAGTTTACATGGTATGCATGTACTCGGCTGCTCTTTCTTTGAACAGTCTTTTTTCTCGTGTCTGTTTTCGCCACAATGCTTGCAGCTGTCTTCTCTCTTTGTACAATAATTACTGATGTGTCCTAGATCCTGACATTTCAGGCATCTTGGGACCACTATGTAATCTTTGGTGTTCACGCTTGTGAACCCTATGTATAGTTTCCTGCCTTGTGTCCTTTTTCTTAATTGTGGAGAAACCTCCGCAACCAAAATTACCGATCGTTTTTCCCTTGGTCCTGTCTTAAATCTTATTTTAAATTCTTTTTCAAAATCCTCTTTTGAGATGTCCTCAAAGTTCTGTGCTCTTATGTCCTCCGTAATCTCTTCATCTGTTTTGTTTGTTGTCACATCATAAATTATTATGAGTGGTTTTTTCTTTATTGGATGGTTCATTATTTTATCGAGATCTTCTTTTGTAGAAGTCTCTATTATTAATAATTTTGCGGTTGTTCTCATTTTGTTAATTTTTAGGATTTGTGTCCTAGGATCTAATATTTTTGTTACCTCGTCTTGAATCTTCTTCCCATCACTGTATTTTTCGGATGATACGAATAGAGTATGTTCTGGCTTTTGCCTGGTTTTTTCTATTATTTTTTTTTTTTGTGACAATTTCTCAGTGGGTTTTGAGGCCACTGCTGCATACGTAACTGGCATCGGTCTCTGATCCGCGCTTTTTAGTTCTCCTCTAAGTCTTTCGTTTTCTTCTTTAAGGGCTTTTATTTGCCCCTCTAGGTTGGCCTGTTCAAGGCCCCATTCCTGTACTCTTTCAATCAACTATTGCCTTCCTGGCTTAGTCAGTCTTTTACTTGTGTCCATGTCATTGTTTATAAAGTTCATCATATCTGCAAATCGTGATCTCATGCACATGTCTACCTCACTACTACCACAATTACTTGTAAGGCATTCCCCACATGTCCGTTTCCAGATGTGTCTGGACAAACTTTTCCCAGCTCTTTGCCTTTACTTCTTTTATTTTTTCTGTATAGTTATATTTTAGTGTTCTATAATTTTCTAAAAGTCTTTGTCTTTCCAGGTGTATGCCGCATCTTTGGTACCTTTTTCTTGCATTTCTTACTATTGATCTTGTCTTGTTAGCTCATTATTCCAGGCATCATTTTTTGGGTATCGTGCTGAGTAGGTTTGGGGGATCGCTAGATCCATCGCCCTTTTCATTTCAAGAGTTATGCGCTTGGCATGTTCATGTGCATCCTCCTCCCCTCCTTTCAGTCTCAGAGGATCAAATTCAGCCACTAATGCTCCCCAATTTGCTCTTTTTAGATTGTACGTTTTCATCATCGGTCCTGTTTCCTCATTTGTTTCTTTCTGGATGCCGAAGCTTATCAGGTTGTGGTCACTTGTTAGATTTTCCTCGACCCTCCATTCCATGATCTGGTCTGCCGCTTTCGCATTCGATAATGTAATATCTATGTTACTTGCGGCCCCAGCTCTGTTCTGGAAGGTCGGTGTAATTCCTGCTTTGTTATGAACTTCAAGTTGGAGATCATTTATCATGTCCTCGGTTAGTTCACCTTTTGCGTCAGTTGTTCCAGAGTGCCACAACACTGATTTTGCATTTGCATCCATTGTTAGTATTACAGGCGTATTCAAGTAGAGTATGCTCTGAATATTGTTCTGATTTTGTTTACGATCGACTTGTATTGTTCTATACTGTCATCGAATTGACAGTATATATTCACGATGATGTACTTGCCTTTGCTGGTTTGTAATTCCAGACAGACACAGTGCTCGTCACTGAACTGTCTCAGCAGAAACAGTCCATGGTACTTGTTGAACAGCACAGTTACTGCCATTGGGTTTTGACCTATACTCTGTATTTGAGCCGTTATTGGCATATTTATCATTTTCCCTTTTTTAGTATATGGCTCCTGTATACATAACATATCCAGTTTGTTTTCCTCCGCAACTTTCCTTATCTCATGACCAACCGCAGCACTTCGCATGCAGTTGATCTGCTCGATTCGGATTGTTACGGGGATGTAGAAAATGTAGTTCGTTGTACTGTCTGGAAAGTGGAGTATCTTCATGATGATTTGCCGGACCTCATCATCAGCGTGCACGAGAGTCGTCTTGGACGGTGTGTCATGCACGAGACAGTACCTGAACTTTGGGTAAATGTATTTTCGTATCTGTAATGTATTTGACATTTTATATATTTTTATTTTATATATTATATTGTTTGAGCCCACCTCTATGGTGTGGTGCCCATCTCTATTCCATCTATAAGAAAATGTCAGGGAATGGGAGTGATAAAAAAGGGGTTTTTTTGGTTGTTGTATCAAGCCGTTCACATGTACTATAATGAGATAAATAATATAAGTTGAATTAATAATTGCAGTTTGATTATTAATCGATGGTAACGTGTAACAAATAAAGAGACATTACAGTATCAGTTCCAACTTTTGTTGTGGCTTCAGCAACGTTAGTCGCTGAGTACGCCTACAACATTCAGTAAATTTCTGAAGGGCGTGCCTTCCTGAAATTCCCCCTCGCCAGGGAGTGAAACTTATGCCCAAATACTTTACCTCCTCATCAGGTCCCACATACTTAACCGTCTCGCCTTTGATGTTCAACACAGGATCTTCAACAGTCCAAGTTTTGCGTAATGCTCTGATCTTGAAGGAGCAATACTTGGTTATTGAGAGTATCATCCCCATGGCTTGGAAGTATTCGGATGTCGTGAGGATGTTCCTCGCGGCGTCTTCTACCGATTTGTTGACCAGGGTCACGTCATCGGCGAACGCTAACACCGATATCTTCCTGCCATTTAGGGAAATCCCCTAGTCCCGTTTATCGAGATGGTCGAGTAGCGGGTCCATGATCGCGTGAAAAAGGAAAAGCGACAGGGGGTGTCCTTGCTGCACGCCTCGTTTTAAGTCTACATCAATTGGCCCTTCCCTACCACAGATTGTGGTGGCGCAGCCGCGATACATCTCACAGATATAATTTTTTTTTTCATTTTTTTTTATTTACACTACTCAACAGATATACATCCAATTATAGAGTAGGATTAATAGGAACAATAAATTTTCAAAATATAAGAACTAAAATAAACAGTACATAAAATGTGATATAATGAGGAATGTTATAGAAGAATCAGTTTTTTTATGGATGCCACATTGCAGGAGAATATGTCTAGCTGATGCGATAGATGTTCGTCGTGTATCGTGCACATGGTATATAAAGGGGATAATTTCATCAGATTCAAGCGTGGTATGGGTAGATGGAATGAAATATTTTGTCTGCTTGTAATCCTAGGAATATGAAAATCAATCATATGGAGAATACTTGCACAATCAGTATATCCGTGAAGTATTTTCCATAGAAATATCTGCTGTGCAATCATTCTGCGACTTTCTAATGATCTGATATCAAACCTCTGAATGAGTTCATTATGGGGATATCCAATGTAAGGGTAAACCCCATCTTCTTTGAAAGCAAGAAATTTCAGAAATCTCCTCTGTACTCGTTCCAATTCTTCTATGTGATTGGTATGATATGGAGACCAAACTACAGACGCATATTCTAGCTTAGATCTGACGTATGAAAAGAAAAGCAGTTTATATGTGTTGATGTCTCTGAAGGAGGAGGAATTTCGAATGACGAATCCTAGTGCTTTGAACGAATCCTTCGTGATTTTCGAAATATGATCTGTGAATGATAATTTCTGGTCAAATGTAACGCCAAGGTCGCGTATTTTGGATGTTCGCGGCAAGTCAGCGTTATCAATTTTATAATTGAAATGTGTAATGGTATGTTTCAGGGAAAATGATACCACATTGCATTTCTCAACATTCAACAAGAGGCCATTGCATGTACACCAGTCATTGATTTTCGTCAGATCTTCTTAAAAGGGAAAGGCAATCATTATGGTCGGTGATTCTAGAGAATATCTTTAGATCATCTGCATATATTAGATACTCAGCATCGATGTTGGATGTTATATCATTGATGAAGATATTGAAGAATAACGGTCCCAAAACGGATCCCTGAGGCACTCCAGAAGTTGGTGAAAATTCTATAGATTTATGTCCACTACAATCAACAAACTGAGTTCGGCGGACTAAATATGAAGTTAAAAAATCTAGCAAATCGAGTGATAGCTGAAAGTTATGCAGTTTATTGAGGAGGAAAACGTGATCAAGTTTATCGAAAGCCTTAGAGAAATCAGTGTATATCACATCTACCTGTTTATCGCAGTTGAAAGCATTACATACATACTGTGTAAGACAAAACAAGTTTGTTGAGGTTGATCTTCCTCGCATAAATCCATGTTGAGATTCTGTAATCTGGTTTTTCACATGATAGAATATCCGCTGATAGATCGCTATCTCAAATACTTTCGAGAAATTATTAATTATTGTAATGGGTCTATAATTTGAGATATCATGTTTATCTCCCTTTTTGTGTATCGGCACGAGTTTAGCTTGTTTCAATAATGATGGAAAAGTCTTGGTAGACAGTGATAGGTTGAATAGTATGGTTAAAGGTTTCGCAATAACTGTAGCACAGTCATGCAGAAGAAATGAAGGAATTTTATCGGGTCCCATTGTATTTTTTGGTTTCAGTTTTTTTAATGCGAAAGCGACTTCTTTTTCTGAGAGATTATCGATTTTGAGGCAATTGTTTCCAAGATCTTGCTGAGGAGAGAAATTATTCGAATTTATGGGAGAGTATGAGTTTCGGAAAAAATCCGCAAATGCATTTGCAATGTTTCTAGGATCATCGAAGTGTTTATTCTCATACTTCAACTCATTAGGTAGTGAATAGCATGACCTTTTATTTTTTACATACTGCCAGAATTTTTTCGGATCACTGCTTATATTTTTTTCAATCTCTTGACAGTATTGTGTGTGGCTTGTTTTAATGTCATATTTCAGGCGTCTCCTCAGAAATGAAAATTCTTCATATGATTCTGAATCATTAGTATTTTTGTACTTGTTCCATGCAATATGTTTGAGCCTGATACATTTGATTATATCACTAGTATACCAAGGGGGATATGACCTCCGATTCACTCTACTTTGTGGGACGACTGTGTTGATAATAGAATATATTTTATTATAAAATTGCTCGAATGCAGAATCGACATCAGAGATACAATCGAGGAAGCACCAATCCACATTTGCTATGTTTTGATATAGTGTCACTAAGTCAGCTCTCTTATAATTATAATAGAATTTATTTACATTGATTTTGTTGCATTTTTCTTTAAGTGTATCAAAGAGAATGAGCAGAGAAGGATGATGTGTGTCTTCTTTTAGCAGAATATCAGGAGCGGATTTTACCTCACATTCGAAATTGGCAAAGACGAGATCGAGGATGTGGTCCTTTAGAATTTTTTTTGTATTGTGTTGCTCTAGATCAATGAAATCACAAAAATTCAAAACAGTAGATATTTGTACACTTTTTTGTCCATCAACAAGGTAGTCAGCGTATGCACTCATATTGAAATCTCCAATCATCATAATTTTGCTACTGTGAATAAAATCGAACGTGCTCAGTATTTCAAACAGGGTGTCATATATGTATGATGGTGTATTAGGTGGAATATATAAAACGATTATATTATACGATTGAAAGCCTAATGTCATTTGGATACCTAAGATATCTATCATATGCAAATCTCTGATGTCTGAAGATGTTTTCAGATTCAAGTCGGTTGACTTAATTGAGGAATCAACAGCCAATGCAACTCCACCTCCTCTAGTAAGACCAGTATTTTCAAAATCACGGTCACATCGAAATACTGTGAATCGATTCAGATCAAATAACTCTGCACTATGAACGCTTGGCTCCAGCCAAGTTTCAGTAATTGCTATGCAACAGTAATTGCTTGCAGTACTTGAATTCAAAAGATCTGTAGTTTTGGTTCTCAATCCACGCATATTTTGATAGTATATTGAAAACTTGGAGTTAGGCGAGAAAGCGGTGGTATTCATACTAGAAACGGATTGCTATTTACTGGGCATACCAAAAAGATCGCATCTCAATTTATCATAATCAGCAATATACGAGGGCACTCCCAGTCTCGCTAAGGCAGGTTGAATTGCCTCATGCGGGATCGTGTCGAAGGCTTTGGAGATGTCCAAGAATGAGCATATTCCGCCTTCTTTTGCCTTCATATTCGCTAACACCTGTTTATATATCGCTATATTGTTAAGTGTTCCCGCTTCACTGGTGAAGCCCTTTTGCCTGTAGCAGAATTTTACATTCTGGCGTAGGCTTTGGTCGATTACTCCGGAGAATAATCGACCAACCACAGAGCTGATGGTAATCGGTCGCCAATTGGCGACCTGCTCTGGGTCTTTGCCGGCTTTCGGAATCAACGTTGTTCTGTTGATTCGCCAGTTCTTCGGGAAGTACTTTGCTGCTAGGCAGATGTTAAACACCATTGTAAGAATTACGAGCACTGAATCGTTGAGATCTCCTTTGCCAATCCGATCCGGACCAGCGGCTGTTTTAGCCTTTAACCTCGCATACCTACGTTTGACCGTGTCGAACTGTATAGAATGCAGTGCAATCGTCCCCGCAAGCGTATCTACGTTTTGACCTCAGTTAGGTGGAAAAGATACGGGATCTTTTTCAGCCCATAGAGAGTTATACAACTCTCTAATTCCTTCAGTTGGTGGAGGAGGTACTCGGGGCTCCTCGAAGTCTTCGACTCTGTCTTCAATGATGATCTTGGCAAGTTTCCCTGCCTCCTTCTCCATTAAGAATTGAGCCCGCTCGTAGTTTCGCTTTCTGCGCTCGATTCTATCGCCTCTCTTCTTTCGATTTTTCGGACCTCGGTCTTAAGCCTGGTCTTGTACGATTCTCGACGATATTGTGTCGAGAATGGTTCCAAAACGGTCGAAGTACTCCTCGTTAAGAGATGTGTTTTCACGGACCTTTGTCGCTACTCTTTCGAGCTGCTGTCCAAGGTCGATCCATCCAGTCTCTGCGAGTTTCCTTTCGTGCTTGAAGTAGGTCCTGACTGCCGAAGCCGCCATCGCCACTCTCCTATCCGTCTCGTCCCTGTCTAACGTATTGGTCGATATGTTTGGAACTGGCCTGAATATTGTCATCATCGATAGTTTGTCAAGATCGGGTAGCGCTACTGCTGGTATCCCAAGTGGGTGCTGGACTGCTGCTTCCGCCGTTTTCATCCACTTTGCAGCACGCAGCATAATGCCCCGACGTTTGTCGGAGATTTGCCTACTAGTCTTGTCTGGAAAGTGCTCTTCCAACAAGATGTTGATGTTACGTTTACCCTTGTATTTTACTTCCAGCTCGATCAATAGTGTTTCATCTTGTTCTGACCAAACCTTTTGCACTCGTTTCCGAGGCTCCTGGGTCGACTCGGCAGCACCCTCCATCCTTGCGATGTTTCGCTCGGATGGGTGCATGTGTCGCTGATGTTGCGATACGCCACTCTTGGTCTCGAACTTGAGTTCGCCCTGATCGCACTGGATCCCGTCGACTTGCGTCGGCGGGCTGCCCTTACAATACTTTCGGTGCATGTCAACATTCTTTCATCCTGGAAACAAACGTCCACAACCCCTACATGACCATTTTAGCGTGTGCTGAGGATGGTCGGTCTCGAAGTGCGCTTTGGCTGTCTTGGCTACGTTGAAGTTTCAAATTGTACGTTCATCTCGACAAACCTCGCAGTCGAGTATTCCTAGCACTGGGAATTTCAGCTCGATGTTATGAGCGATATTTCTTGGCGGGTCGTCCATTGGTAATGGATCCGGCCGCTGGTGTAATGGCTCCTCTCGCGTTTGATCGTGTCTATGCGTCTCTATTACTACGCCTTGAATCACCCCTGGAACGGCCCCCTCTTGGGAATCCGAGTGAGAGGGCGCTTTGCTCCCGGAAATTCTTTGCGTTTCAGAGGGATCCATAGACATGATTTAACAACCAACACGATTAGCCAGTTCGGGCTTTAAAGAGGACATTCCCCGAGTTGTTCTACCCTTTTCGTTCAAAATGAGGAATGCCCTGTGTTCGTTCAAAACATACTGGGATGCTTAAGGGTACCTTAAGGGGTGCATTACCCAGTGGAGACTTTTAACAGGTTGAGCGCCACACCGGACACCGGCAGTAGATGTTTTTCGCCGGTTCTAGACCTCCCAATGTCACGCACCCCAACATGGCCTTGGGGGGGGGTGCAATAATTATTCATGTCCGCATTGTTTTGAAATATCACATAATTTGGCTGTGAAATCCATACAAAAAGCTTGTTGATATTGATTTCTATTTTTATTTGTATTATAATTGAGAGTATTTTTCTATAAATTATTGTATATATTTTGTAAATATATTTATTTTAATTAATGTTATGTTGCCAAATATAATTGTAATAACTTGTACATATTGTTGAAAATGTTTTGGGCATGCATGTAACTTTCAAAGCCAATATGGAGGTATTTGGTCGCTATATCCATCAAATTCGAGATATTGTAGAAATAAAATCATTCAATACTCCGAATCAGATTATAGCCCGCTCAAGTAATTTGGAACATATGATGAATATCTTCAAAGATGTCATGATAAGTCAAACTACTGAGTTTGAAGAGCGAGATTCTGGTGAGTTTATTTTTAAATTATTATAATGGTCTCGAATAATGAATTTGATCGTTTTGTAGGTTGGGCTTTGGAAAAAATATTATTCTTGGAAGTTAACGTCAACAGGTATGGCCCATTGAAAGGGTGTTCCTATATAAAGCTGCCGAAGTTCATCGAGAATAAGAAGGCAGTCATCAATGTGGTAAATCAAGACTTATGTTGTTTCGCTTGTGCAGTCACGTCTGCTTTATATCCCGCAGCTAGCAATGTTCAAAGAGTGTCGTCATATCCACATTTTGCGACAGTGCTCAACCTGGCAGGTATAAGTTTTCCAATGAGTTTGCGAGATATACCTAAGTTTGAGATTATGAATGGTTGTTCTATCAATGTCTACGGTCTCGAGAAATTTTATGAGTCGGATAAATTGAAATATGAGATTGTCGGTCCTCTTCATTATTCACGTAATAGGCTTGGTAATCATGAAAATTTATTGTTCTTGACCGACGATATAGGAAATAATCATTATTGTTGGATAAAAGATTTATCCAGATTAGTTTCGAGTCAGATTTCATCACATGAACACAAGTATTACTTTTGCGATGGTTGTTTGTTGTACTTTGAGAATGAGATATCTTTATTGAGGCATAGATCGCATGATTGTAATCACGTTTACAGCGTTTTACCTACAACAAATTTGAAACTCGATAAATTCGGTGAGACTGAGCCAGAAAATATTTTAAAATTTGAGAATTTTGAGAAGCAATTGCAGGTTTCATTCATAGTATATGCGGATTTTGAATCGATTCTGAAACCTATGGATTCGTGTCAAATGGATCCAGATGCTTCATTTACTCATAAGACATATAAACATGAACCCTATTCTTTTGCGTATTTGATTAAATGCTCTTTTGATGATTCATTAACAAAGTTCGTGACATATAGAGGAAAAAATGCTGCGGAATTATTCGTTTCTAAGATTGAAGATGATTTGACTAAAGTTTATAATGAACACTTGAAACGCATTGTACCGATGCATAAATTGACTAGGGCGGAACAGTTTGAATTCGATAATGCATCTGCTTGCGGTATTTGTGAAGTTCCATTTGTGGATGGTGATATCAAAGTTAGAGATCATTGCCATTTAACTGGAAAAAAGATATGGTGCCGCACATTCGATTTGTAACTTTAATTTCAAGATTCCATATTTTATTCCTATCGTTTTTCATAATTTGAGTGGGTATGATTGTCATCTTTTCATCAAAGAACTTTTCGATAAGGGAGATAAAGTCGAAGTAATTCCTCAAACGAAAGAAAAATATGTGTCATTCACAAGGCATTTACAAGTCGATAATTATGTCAATATAGATGGGCAATTGAAGAATATATTTTTGAAATTGAGGTTTATAGATAGCTTCAGATTTATGGCTGATTCATTGCAGAATTTGGGTGAGAGTTTGAAAGATGATCAGTTCCCAGTAACAAGAAAATATTTTCCAGATGATGAAAAATTCAATTTGATGAGGAAAAAAGGCGTATTTCTATATAGTTTTGTTAATAATTTGGTTGGATTAGATAACGAAGATTTGCCATCGCAAATGGAATGTTATGATTGTTTGAGCGTCATATATCTGATGAAGAATATGGTAGAGCAAAGTTAGTGTGGAATTTATTCAACTGCTGCACCTTGGGCGATTATTCTGATATTTATCTGAAGTCGGATGTACTTCTTCTGTGTGACGTTTTCGAGAATTTCCGCAATATTTCTTCGGATAAATATAAGTTGGATCCCGCGCATTATTACACTTCTCCTGGTCTTTCCTGGGATGCTATGTTACGATATACTAAAGTGAAGTTGGAATTGTTGACTGACATAGACATGTTGAATTTTTTCAAAAAAGGAATTCGTGGTGGCATTAGTCAATGTAGTGAACGAAAGCATATTGCAAATAACATTTTATTACCAAACTTCGACCGACAAGCACCATTCTCATTCATTATGTATTTGGATGCAACGAATCTTTACGGACATAGTATGAGCCAAACACTACCAACTGATGGTTTTGAATGGTTTTCTCCCACCGAAATAGGGAAATTCGACGTCATGAGTACCTCAAGTAATGATGCAGTGGGATATGTGCTAGAAGTCGATATACATTACCCAGAGAGCTTGCATGATCTCCACTCAGACCTTCCATATCTGGTAGAGTCGATCATTCCACCAGAATCGAAATCCAAAATACCAGAGCTGATACCAAATTTGAATAATAAGAAATACATCGTTCATTATGTGAATTTGAAGCAAGCAATTGAGAACGGCTTAATTTTGGTGGAAATTCATAGAATACTGAAGTTTAATCAGTCTCCATGGCTCAAGAAATACATAGATCTAAATACCGAAATGAGAAATAAGGCAACTAGTAAATTTGAGAATAGACATTATAAGGGTATGGTAAATTCGGTGTATGGTAAAACGATGGAGAATGTAGATAATAATAATAATAATAATAATAAAGGTCTTTATTATTTTCAAATAATATACATATAGATTTTTTACATTGTGTGCGAGAAATAAAAACATTTCTGAAAATAAAGGGCGAAGTTCATTTTCTGCAGAAAAACGATAGTTTTACTACGAAAATGTTCTTCCACTTAACCCTAATACAATGTGTCGAAGAATTCATATGAGTTTGTACATGTAATTGACAAATAGACAATGAGAGAAATGTGATAAGTGACGAAAATCGTTGTTTGTTGGTTTGGCAGCGGGGAAGAGGATCATCTAGACTTGTGTTTTGAATAAATTATTTTTATATTCTGATCTGAAGCAAGTAATACTGAGGGTCTTCAAACTTTCAGGAACGGAGTTATATAAATTATAAATTTGGTAGGTAAAAGATCGTCTGAACATTTCAGTTTTGAATTTAGGTGGGGATAATAATCCTTTGAATCGTAGATTTAAGTTATGTATGTCTGTCCTGAAAGATATTTTGTTGTACAAATATGAAGGAATTTTAGATAAAATAATTTTGTAATATAAAGTGACCGCATGATGAACTCTTCTATTCTCCATATTCAACCATCCAATCTCAATTAGTTTATGTGATATTCTTTGATTTTTCCTCACGCCGTATATTAGCCTCAAACAGGAATTCTGCACTTTTTGAATTTTATTTTTGCAAATAGTTTTTAAGTTCGGACCATAGACAGAGTCAGCGAAATTAAAATGTGATATAAAACTTTTGACTCATTGGGAAAATATTCGCAGAACCTTAGGTGCCAGCGCTTATATAGCGCGACCAAATTTCAAAACTGTTTCGAGATTCAACGAAAATTTCGTATAAATTCATATGGGTAAAGTAAAAATCAATTATGACAAACCGATGTATTTGGGATTCTGCATTTTGGAATTATCCAAAACTGTGATATACGATTTCTTCTATGGTTGAATAAAGAAGGAGTTCTGGCGAAATGCGTCCTTATTATACACAGATACCGATTCTCTCATTCTCAAAGTAGAAACAGAAAATTTTTATGATTTCATGAAAAATAATCCAGATAGTTTCGATACTTCCAATTACAAGGAGGGTAATTGTCTTGGAATATCCATAGAAAAGTCAGTTCTTGGAAGAATGAAAGATGAATTTCCTAGCGATCCCATTATGAAATTTTACGGGACTGGGGCGAAAGCGTATTACGTACAATCGTTGAAAAATGAAGTGAAGAAAGCAAAGGGTATAAAAAAATCTGTGATCGAGAAACAAATTCATTCGGAGGACTATAAAAAAATCGTTGACAGGGGTGGCCTCATTTTTAGAAAAATGAATACTTTTATAAGTGAACTGCGTGATATTTATACCATATTGAGAAACAAAATTGCCCTATCTTCACACGATGATAAGAGATTTGTAATACCTAATACAACTAAGACTCTGCCGTGGGGTCATAAGGAAATTATTCAGCATAAGGTAGAACACGAATTACATAACAATCATTATGGAAATGGAAATCTCGATGATTTAATAAAAGGTCTTGAGGGAGAAATGTAGAATATTCCTTCTGTATATTGTTATTATGCACCATAAAATACATATGAAATAAAATATTTCGTCACTATAGTGTATCTTGATTTTCCCTCGAATGTTTGTCACAAAATTCTTGAAATATGACTTTATGTGAAACTGTACCCTATGCGTCTGCTGTTGGAATGTGGATATAGAAATGGCAAAGCATTCTTTGAGAATAAAATCGGAATGTTGTGTATAACAGAACGAATGGGTCTCTTGCCAGCGAGCAGGTAGAAAGATGCTCGCATCTCTCACCCAACAGCCGGTTGTGAAAGCGTGTTATATAGCCGCAATGTTTGAAGTGTGAGAGAGACAACAGTAGACGTATGCGCGGTCAGCGTTCGATTGAGGAGTGGGAGAGTGAAGCTTCCTCACCACTTCAGCGAGGAACAGCGATTCAGTCTTGACTATTTCTTAGTTCAAGCTACCACGCTCTCTGAGTCTTGAAATATTTCTTTATTCAAAGTGCTACCACCAAAAAACAAAATGGCAACCTACTACGACTTGATTAGTGAGTTGGGGATTGAGTTCGAATCGGATATCGGATTCGACACGGTCCCGATACCGACAGCTATGGATACGGCTGTTTCCCCGAATCCTGCTATATCGATGCCAGATATAGCAGCTATAACTGAAGTGGAGGCGAGTCCGGAGGAGAAGGAACTTCTTGAGGCCAAGGAGTTTCTATCAACACCGACGGTGATATCGCCGATGTCAGGTACTCGAACAGCTCTCGGAGTAGGGCTGAAGAAAACAAGGAAGCCGTCCAGTAGAGGGAAGCGAGCTGATAAACAGTCGTCAGTTACGATTGTTTCGGACGTCACTGTCCGGCGGCCATTTACTGTCACACCGATGCCTGCGCAGTCGACTGGATTCAAAAAATCCTCCGAATTGAAGAGGAAACCAAAAGGGAGAGAGCCGGCTTACACGCCGTATAGTCGGCGCAAAACGGGCGTTTCTATAACGCCGTGGATGGTGCCCATCGCCTCGACATCGACTGCCGTTCCAGCACCGACCCCATCAGCTCCAATACCGGCCTGATCAGCTCCAACGCCAACGCCAACCCGAGCAGCCCCAACGCCAACCCGAGTAGCCCCAACACCTGCCCCAAGAAAATACGTCGCGCCAGATATCGACGAAGATATCCCTCTCACACAGGAGAGGAATGTCTTCGTCGCGTTTGACGATTACGATAAGAAGTTGGCAGCTGCAATTCTCCGGTTGAAAAAAGCTAAAGTGGAAGCTAAAAGGTTAGTCGAGAAACAGAGGCTGGTGAGGAAGGAAGAAGAGAAAGAAGAACAACAGCAGCGCGAATGGCGATCCCGCATTTCGGCCCGCATGGATGAGCTAGCCAAGGAAATGGAGGCTCTGAAGCGGGAGAAAGCATCCAAGATTCTCGAGCAGGAAGAGCGGTCCAGAAAAAATAAAGAAAACGTGGCGGCATGTGTGACAGCACTCAGCGAATCGGATCAGGAGCTGAAAGAGAGCCGGTTGGAGGTGGAGAAATATAAAAAAAAATTTCAAAAATTTTCAGATAGTTGTCAGGCAAGGCTGAAGAATGTAAGTAGTGGGGACGATTTTGAATAAATTGTATATTGAAGATTTCAACCCTCTGTGTATGATTCCCCTTCCCCACAAAAAAAAATAAAAAATAAATAAAAAAATACAAAAAATACAACAAAATACAAAAAAAAATAGGCGCCAAAAATACTGATGAGTATTTTTGGTGCCTAGAATCAACTGCGAAGACCTAAGTCAAACGGTTCTCGAGATAGACCAAAATGAGCATTCTGAGTTTGTCTTGAGGAAAACTTATGCGCAGTACATTGGGTTACCATCAGGGCTCAAATCATACGTTTGAATCCCATTAACAAGTTAATGAGATTGAAAAGTTGTGCGCAGGCGTGGGCCTTACCGTTTTCGAAATCGACCATTTCAGGGTGTTTTGGAATGCGCAGTGAAAAAAGTTATGCGCAGTATGGAAAATTGTGGACTGTTTCGAGTACCTTGAACATATTTTCCATCAAACTTGTGATAAGTTTATTCCTTCGATAGTTAGCGTGTGCGCAGTACTTTATTTATGATTTTTGGATGCGCAGTTGATTGATTGATCATCCACAAATAATTACCCATCTGAAGGATCAACAGAGCAAATATGTATTGGTTATGTATAAGGATATGGTGCATGCGCACATTCTGATATGTAGCATTTTCATGTGCGCTTTGTTCATGGATGTGTTATCTTCTACATTGAATAATGAAGTCATGAATTCGACATTGTTTATTATTTTTCCTTACAATGTACAATAAAATCACGTGTAGATAGAGACCTACTAATTCATTTGGGAAGTTATAAATCTCATCATGCTTTCTAATTTCGATATTCTATTAACGCATTCCATCATCTTGGCATCGTAGCTCGATATCGCTTCATCTATTCTTTTAGATGTGAGATTCACCGCCACAATTGAATCATTTAGTTCTGGTGACATCGTGAGAACCTTCTGGCAGAATTGTGGATAATCTTCGACGTACTTCTTCATCTCGTTGAGCGCCTCTAGCATTTCAGACTTTTGTAGATTGTGGAAATCCAATGTTATAATATCCCCACCACTTTTAGGATAACTCACATTCACTAGTCGCTTACCCTGTAAATCATAATTTCCGAAACTATCAAGTTTGAATCCAATTCCTGGACGCCCATGTGAAAAACTAATCGATTTCCTCTTTTTGCGACCAAATTTATCTGTAGTGCTATACATCTTACATCTACAGCTGCTCGAGGTATACTAGCTAGGTATAAATAATATATCGTACTATATCAACAATTTTATTCTTCTAATATTAACATATTAAATTACAATGATCAATCGATGACAAGATCACCATCGACGATGCTGGCTCTCAATGGAGGGGCGTTATTGCATATAATGCACACTTCCACCAACTTCGTCAAATACAGGCGATCACTACAAACCGCACAGCGCTGTGTCACTGGAATTCCATCGAAATTCGCCGTGTAGTGCGCATCAACGTGGGTGTATGATCCTCCCAGAGACCTGTGAGTATATAAGGTGAAGCAATTGTAGCACAAATGCTTATCACCAGCGGTTGTTTCAACCACCACGAAGCTCATAGAGATACAGTAGAGCTGATTCGGGCGATTTCTTATGACTTCCACATTGAAGAGACGATGCATGGCTAGCAGTTCGTCTTCTACAATGGGAACGTCATCTCCCAATCCTTCATCTCCTTCGATTTCAATCACTGCTCCTTCTTCTCCCACCCCTTAATCCTCTATGATCTGAAATAAGTATATGATTATATCTGATGAACAATAATTTTGGCAGACTACTTACAGCTATATTATTTAAGTCCATTTGAGCAATTTCTCTCATATTATTGAAGATTCCTTCCATTGTGACTATGATGTTCACTCTTCTAAATTTGTGTCGTCAATGATGACACACATACAACCCTCCTCTCCTTTTATATATTTCTGGAGATGAGGAGGAGTGTGACGTTATGAGCCAAAATTTCAGTAGTTATAAATAGAGAAGGTGAGTGTGCTCCGAGTGTTAGTATCAATTCCGCATGGTTGGCGAACAGAATACATAGTCAAAGATGCCATTTCCAAAATCGTGGGATTCCAAACCGAAAGTGATGAGTTTTCCAGTGAGAATTGATGACACAATCATGTGCTACAACTGCAATAGTGCATACAACACAAAAGAGATTAATCCATGTACTGGATTATGCCCGATATATATACATGAGAATCGGCCGCCTCGAGAAATACTACGACCAACTATGGAAGATGATTGTGGGGCGAAATGTTCCAAATTTGACTTGAAGAAATTGAAAACTTCGAACTTCGGAATTTGTAGGAATGTATGCAAGAATTGTATGAAATATGATTGCCCATTGAAGCAGCGTTGTATATCGTGCAATACTTATAGAAATGATTGTTTCAATGGAATGTGTAGTTCATGCACTTCTGATTTATTTCTATGTGAGAATGTGGGACATTTCTTCTTGAACGCTCAACACCACTTCAGAACATGTTGGTGCCTGAATTTCGAAAAACAAACTCTGAGGAAGAATTCTGGAGTTGTTGTGCGGAACCCATATACGACAAGAAGTATAGTTGATCCATTCGGAGCTGGAGAACAATCCAGCGCTTCCAGTAGCGCTCATGAATAAGCTTGCTAACAAATTGTTAAAATAAATAAAACATATTAGTATAACATTTTTTATTATTCATTGAGGCAATACATTGAACAACAACTGATGCATTGATCCAGGAGTTATGTTTATTCGAGAATCCCAACCATTTGACGAATCGTCTTCCTTCTTTTCGTTTTAAAATCTTCTCAACCAAGTATATATTTGAATTTTTTGTTTTCAGTAGTTCCTTTTCATAAAAACATCCTTTGATCTGATTTTTTTCCATATCTTCGAGCAAGTAGGTTGTGGGGTCAGTTCTCTTCACTTCAGAAATTTTGAAAAGTTCTGTTGAGAAATTCGCTGCGAATCCCTTTTCAAAAACACCTTTGTACTTGCTTATTCGCACGATTTCACCTTCTCGGAATTTTGGTTTCGGAGTCGTTTTCGGATTACTATAAGCTTTCAAGAACGTTGTTGGAGAAACATCTACAGGCCTCATTCCAATTGTGCGATGTTTTTTATGATATCTATGGATTTGTTGGGGTAATATTTCTAACCACTTGTATTTACCTAAAGCTGTGAATTCTTTGTATATCCAATTCTTCAATGTTCTAATGACTCGCTCAACTATTGCAGCTTTTTTCGTACTATATGTGGAATAGTGATTCATTTTATATTTGATCATCAATTCATTGAAACATCGATTATAAAATTCTTTGCCAGCGTCGCTTTGAATATGCTTTGGTGAGTATTGTGCACCTTCCAATATTTTCCTCATTGCTTCAGTGACTTCCTTACCCGTTTTGTTTTTGATCGGTTCAGCCCACAGATATTTAGTGTAGCAATCGATCACAAACAAAATATATCTATATCCATCGTTTTCTTCAGCATATGGTTGCATTTCGGCAAGATCAATTTGCCATAAGTCAGCAAATCCTTTGATAATTGTTCTTCTTCTCCTAAAGTTAGGACGAGCAGGTGTATGGAGTTCGTTTGCGATTTGTCTCTTCACATTATTCCATTATTGTTGCTTGAATTAACCACTATTTGACCGACTCTCCATCGAAATCGAGCGCAACTGACGATCTTAACAATATTCAACATAAGATATATTCGAAATATGTTCCAGATATCTAATACACAATACGTTCTTCACGCAATTCTTCTATTATCGACATTATTTCGTTATCATGACCAGTATGTCCAGACATTCTTGAACTCCATAATGATCTCAATCGATTAATCAGTTTTCTAGGTTTATTCCAATAAACATACTCCTTTTCCAGGGTGGTGAAGTATTTCTGTGCAGGAAACTTCTGATTCACCATTCCGCCTCTCATTTCGTAAGGGGCACCAACTGACGGTTCGATCAATTCACGAAATTTTTTAGTATTGGCAGTATTTAACCCTTGTCTCAAATCAAAAATCTTATATGGCGCTCGAGTCATTTCCATTATGGTTGCAAATATTTTATGGTTCTCAGATCCTATTTCTTTAGGCGGTTGCTTGAGAAATATCATATCATATAATTGCGCATTGGCTGGGAATTGTTTTATTTTTTTCCCGATGTGAAATGCAATGTGTCCGCTTGGAAAACTGACTTCGGCATTACCAACCTTCAGTTGTTTTGTAGAGGAATCTTCATATACTCCATAAACAGTATCATAACGCAAGTTTCCAGTTTTCATTTTATGTATGTGTCTATTCGCAATTTCATCCCGCTCCACTTCTATGCGTGTGATTGTATCATCTGATGAAGACATCGTTGACGAAGGGGGTGTATCCATGGGATATAATTCAGAAGGGTTGGATGCAGCATTACTCTCCCATTTAGGTGAAAAAAATTCGTTATTTCTGCTACTATCATTCTTCGGCGTACTTGCTGATAAAGGGATGATGGGTGTGGTATCCAAAGTTGGTGCTTTCATATTCATTGAAGCGTGTGAAGTTTCAATCTTTGGGTTCGCCACCGTTGCATCGGATATTACCTTCAGGGGTTTCGTTATAGGTTCATATATCTTCTCAAGAGAAACTTGATTCTCGTTACGAACTCTCTTGATCGAATTGAACTTTTGTCTCACTGCATCTGTTGCTTCAATCAGTTGGCGTTTCAAATTAATATCCTTCTCCATATTCTCATCCATTTTAATCTTTTCAGAAACCCCTATTAGCTTCTGATTATTCAGTTTATGTAGTCACCACGACGTCCAAGGGTCAATTGATTATCTGCATGAGGGTCTCGTGGATATATGAAACTATCGAATCCTTTTCTATAACGACCATTGCATATATCGCTGTCTTTGTCAACCGTCAGGAAACCATGATTATCTCTCCAACATTCTCCACACATATCTTTAAATTCTTTAAATGTAACATCAGGTGATACGTGATCGGAAAAAATGTGTTGTATATTTGTTGCATCCTGTTTAAACATGATGATAAAGTTAGAGTTGTCACGAATGAGCTGCTTTGGGATTCTAGAGTACGTCTGTGCTAGATAAAAGCAGTCTACATGCTTATGGCGACCCATACTGAAATACGATCTGATCAAATCTTGATTTTCAGTGATAACATCATCAAAAATGAATATGGAATCTGGCTTAGCTTCCGACGGATCCATAACCTCTGCATTATTACTGAAAGTATGAAATCCCAGCTCCTTTATTGGTTGTAATACATCCTGAAGATACACATACTTTGGTTGATTCAACGACTTGGAGTATTAATATACATTCGCAAAGCGAAGCCCATATGAGTGAGTCAGCAATGATATCATCACATTTGTTTTACCACAATTTGAAGGACCGACAATAAGACCCCGAATAGAGGAAGGTAATAAATGCCCATGGCGTGGAGTATTTTCTTTCCCATTTCCATACCCAATTTTGCGATCCTAATTGTCCACAACGAAGTTTTCTTTTTGTTTCACTATGTGCATGGTTCGAGCTTCGAATGATATATAAAGATAAATAAGTGAAAACAACTCATTTATATTATGAAAGTCGAGCGATGCAGACGTAAAACCACATCTAAAACTAGTAAAAGCGGTAGAGGTTTAGTTAATACTCTCATCAATAAACTCCCATTTGAGTTACATTTTCCTGGAAGTTATCAGTATTGCGGTCCTGGAACCAAATTACAGAAGCGGTTAGCAAGAGGTGATCCAGGAATCAATCAATTGGATATTGCATGTAAAAAGCACGACATTGCTTACTCTCAGAATAGCAGTAACTTAACGAATAGACATAAAGCAGATGAGCAACTAGAGCTTGCTGCGTGGGAAAGAGTGAAATCAAAAGAAGCAAGCATTGGAGAAAAAGCTGCAGCTTGGTTGGTGACTAATATAATGAAAGGAAAGAGACGATTTGGTATGGGCTGTCGTAGAGTTAGTAGATCTAAGAATAGAGTTGGGAAGACTAAAAAAATTGCTTTCGGTTCGGGAATAGTTAAGAAAGTCAGAGGAGCTTTGCGGCTGGCAGGTGGGGATCAGAAGCTCGACAAAAATATGAAGAAAGTGTCGAGTATCGCTCTAACAGCTGCAAAAAAATATCTGAGAGTTGCTGGAGGTAAGAAGAATATTCGAACACCTCGCATAATTCCAATCCCCAAAATTGGAGGAATTTTACCCCTCATACCGATATTTGCAGGATTATCTGCTTTGGGAAGTATCGCAGGAGCAGCTGCAGGTATAGCGAAAGCTGTTCAGACTGCTAAATCGAGTAGGGAACAACTTATTGAAGCAAATCGCCACAATAGGAATATGGAAGCTATTGCAATTGGTAAAAATGAAAAAGGGGTTTATTTGAAGCCCTATAGAAAAGGAATGGGCATCTTTTTTAGACCGAATGATTCAAAAAACTAATAGACACCCTACCCCGAAGACCTTTGAGCAATATTGATATTGAGAATTTTGCACAACAGACAAATTTGGCATATTTTCGAGGCGTATTCATGCGCGATAACCTACCTAGTACTGGGCCACATCTCAACGAGTCTGCCATCATCAATCTAGATACAATAAGCGGTCCCGGTTCTCACTGGGTTGCATATAAAAAACGTGGTAGGGTGATTAAATACTTCGATAGCTATGGAGACTTACCCCCTCCTGAAGAATTAATTCGCTACTTTCATAGCAGCCCAACGACAACCAAGCTATTGTATAATTACGAACGTCAACAAAAATATAACACATTCTGGTGTGGGCATTTGTGCTTGAAGTTTCTCTCCAGCAGATAGACATAATATCTCACACATTATGGATCGTTACAGCATCAAAAAAATGAGTCATTCACTGAAAGCTTACTCTAAATTGGGGACTTTGTCGATAATGTCCAAAGAAGAGCTTGCAGATATGCCAAAGGATGGTGTGGGATAAGCTGCCCGAATATCTACAAAATGATTTGGACATTTTGAAATATCAATATTGTGATAAGCATTATGATGGAAACACTGAAGGAGCTAGTTATGATATTAACGACGGTCCCACACCTAGAAAAATATTCTGCTGCTACTGTAACATGGGCGATGTCAACGTTGGTGCGAATAATGAGATTGATTACAAACCTACCATAACCGGGAAGAAGCGGTGCATTTCTTCATGCTGCAAACAGCAATAAATGGTGTGAAGATATAATATTGTGATCAGTTTGATAGTTGCAGTCATGTCGCGAACATTCACACTAACTGGACAAACGAGCGTCTTGAGCGCAAATTTTTACCCGCCAATCGAACTCGATGTACACAATAGTTATGGATTAGGCTTACATGGATTTTACTCTTACAATTCTATCCTCAATGTGGATGAGAAGAATAATGTAATCGGCTATAAAACGATGGATAATGCTTCAACAATTCCTGTGAAAATTCCACCTGGCGTATATGAGATAGATGAGATTAATAAAACGATACAAAATATTATGAAAACACAAATGAATAAAGCAACTGATGATATGAATGATGTATTTTTATTGCAAGCCAACAATAATACTCTGAAATGTGTGATCCATTCCACATTTGAGATTGATTTATCACACGAGAATTCCATTGCTCCACTTCTAGGATTTGAAGCACATCGATTGGACCCAAAGATACGACATGAATCCGCATTACCTGTGGATATAATGAGAGTAAGAATCATACGTATCGATTGCAATATAATATCTGGAGCATATTTCAATGGTGGGGAGGCGCATATATTTTATTTATTTTTTAAATTTTATATATTATATTTTTATCTAAGACATCCTTGATGTTACCATTATATGTTTATGTTATATGCTGTATACACTATACTACTATTTCTGTACCATTGTAAAGAGTTTTAAAATGTTTTATGTGTGTAATGAGTTTCTTCAATTTTATTTGTATTCACCCTATAGTGCATTGACTTGCTACAAATATACTAATGTATGTAAAGTAGTCAAATAAACTATTCTATTCTATTCTATTCTATTCTATTCTATTCTATTCTATTCTATTCTATTCTATTCTATTCTATTCTATTCTATTCTATTCTATTCTATTCTATTCTATACTCTATTCGAATTCGACATAGATGTAGAACCAGGATACAAATTATCTAAGGAGCCTCGAAATATTATTTACATGCCGGTCAGACCAGAGGGGCGTCAGTTCATCGACAACATTACTCTGAGTATTTTGGATGATAACGAAGCTTTGATTGATTTTCGAGGAGAAAAAATCATAGTGAAACTAGAACTGAAGAAATTATCTTAAACAATCAAGATGGGATTCTCGTTCAAACGACCCCAGAAAATTTCGAGAGATCTCCGAACGCATATAAGAAAGAGTGCGCGCAACTACAAGCTCACTCCACGTTATTGTTCCGAACAGTCAAGATATAAGCTATCAGCCGAGGATAAAAATTTTCTTGAGTCGATCGTTGGATTGAACTTGCGAAAAAACCCTGAAAAATATGGTGGCACAAACCTCAAGTGATAAATTGGATGTTTTCGATGAACCAACTATGGATCATTCGTTAATGAGCCTTCACGAACATACCTACAAACCGTATGGCTCACCATATTATAAGAATTCAGATGAGATCAGAATTCCTATCAATTTTCAAGACCTAATATTGGATATAGCAGAAAGTTATATATACATCGAAGGTAAATTTACCCCTACAGACCCGAACAAAGTTTGCTATTTATCAAATAATGCACTAGCATTTCTCTTCGATGAAATTCGTTACGAAATGGGAGGTGAGCAAGTAGTTGTAATTCGAAAGCCTGGAATAACTACTGCTATGAAAACTATGGTATCTTATGGACAAACGCACAACAAGTCATTGCAAACTGTGGGATGGGGTCTCAACCAAGAGAAACAGGATATTTTGGATATCACTAGTCATATTTTCAGTGGAAAATTACCCCTCAAATACTTGATGGGTTTTGCTGAGGATTACACCAAGGGAATTCTGAATGTTAAACAAGAGCTCATACTCATCATTGCTCGATCATTCAAAAACTCATACATTGGCGAGGTTGATGCTGACTTGAAAATAAATAAGATCGAATGGAAAATTAAGCACATCATGCCAGAGGATAGACAAAAGCTCAAATTACTCAGTCGAATTAATAAGAGTAATGCAAACGCTAAAGTTAAGATGGCTTATAGAATGTGGGATCTTTATGAACTACCCTCATTACGAGAAACTACGTCAGATATTTGGGCTATAAAGACAACAAATAGTCTTGAACGCCCCCGCTATATTATTATTGGATTTCAACACACAAATAATTTCAACGACAGATCTGCCGATTCGACACAATTCAAACATGCCGACATCAATAATATTCGACTATATCTCAACTCAGAAGTGTATCCATATGAAAGGTGGAATCTCGATTTCGATAAGAAGCTATAGTCACCAGCATACTATGCTTATGAACAATTCCAACGGAACTATTATGATAAAGATATGAGTGAACCAATGATGGCATTTGGGGAATTCCGCGACAATCCTTTATTTATAATCGACTGCTGCCACCAACCTGATGCTATGAAGGCTTCTACAGTAGATATCAAAGTTGAATTTGAAACTCGCAAGACTAAGTTTCCAGGAAATACTAGAGTATACGCTTTGATTATTCACGATGCGTGTCTGACCTATAGCGCGCTAGATGGCACTGTTCAAATTGGATCTATATAGTGAATATCAAACAAAAACTATATGGAATTATTTTATAAAGAGTAATCAAACTAATTATTCATTATTGTTATTCACCTAGATCTATGTTCAAACATATATGTTTTAATATTGAAATAAAACAGTTGAAATCAGTTGAGTTTTTTTATTCACGATATTCATATTGTTCAACACAGTTTATTGATTAGATTCTTCATTATCAGTCAAGTGAAATGCTTCACAGATTTCCTTTGGTAAGTAGGGTACCAACTGGAATAGGAAATCATGTAAGTCAATATCGACTAGTTGCTCGCAAAATTGTCAAACTTCCATATATGAATTTATTACATATACCGGAACCCTCTTCATACTTTTCATGAAGCTGTATGCATTTTCGAACCGCATCATTGTCGAAACAAATATTCATATCATAATTGGTGGAATGTAAAGCATCAAAACTCAGATCGTTGAACTCGCATCGCAATCGCTCGATTGCTGTTTTCAAGTCCTGTGCTTCTGGCCATTCTTGTTGCGAGTATTGCATCCACATGTTGGTGTAGATCTGGATTCTGCTGGAAGGAAAAATATTGTTAGATATAATGATTGAATCAAGAATATTCATACTCACACAAATAATTAAAGTAGATAATCGAATTCAATCAAAGATCGAGTTTTTGCTCCATCATAAGAAGGCGCGCTCTCTCCTAAATGTCTCAAAGTGAAATGGCTATTTGGAGAATTCAGTTCACTTATAATTTCATCAGTCAATCGATCAGCCACCCGTTTAGGCAGCCATGATTTGAATTCAACATCCTCATCAGATAATAAAACTACAATGGATCTCCCATATCTCGTAGATAATGCAGTAATCTTTTCAATGCTATATGCTTTGTTCACAGTCAATGACGATAATCGCATTGTTTGAAATTCTTGTGGAGATTGATTCATCATGCTATTGATTTCATCCAGATCTAATTTGCCAATAGACATTTTGAGTATAATAAAGTTGGATAATGAATTGATACATTATTTTACCTTTTCCGATTATGAAGAATTTGTTTATGTTGGCTTCTGATATCGGAGTGAGACGTCAACGCTACGAAATGTGGAGAAATATAATTCCAAGCAAAAGTAGCACGAGCTTTATATATTAATTCAGAAGGAGAGGGGGTTAGAGATACCCTCGCGCTCTACCATGCGCAAACGCGCTGATAATCAACACCCCCTCTCTGAAGCATATCTGAGAAACCTCAGTACCTTACCAGTTGGGCACACCGACTCGAGCAGAATAGATGTATGTAAGTAAATCAGATGATATGATATCTCCAATTTCATTCCAAAAAATAACATACGCATGGATATTCCCACATATTATATAATTGCGTGAAGAAATGGTGAAGAACATTTAAACAACAATTACATTCCATGAAAATCAAGTAACCAGTCTTTCTACAAGCCATCATTCACTAGGTGATTACTGTTGAAATAATCCCTTGGTCGGTACTGGATCCTCCCAATTACTGCAAAATGAGTAATTACAATTATTGCGCAATTGAAAAGCAAGTACCCGTAATTGGGAGGATCCAATACCGGCCAATATACACTACTCATATACAATATTGGTGAAAAATTCATGTTCATCAGTTTCTAGAACTGTAGCAAATTTCAACTTGCTATTTTCGGAATTTTCAGTAATCGAGAAAAAATTTTATTTATGAAAATTTTTGTATACATGCTGCGAACAAAACCAAGCCAATAGACGAAATAAGTTTCCAGAATGAAAATTTTTCATGTAGCAGATATCTACATGTACTTATTTAATGAGACAATTACTACATTATCGCGCGCTCGGCGCTCGGCTCTCTCCTCACACAGTCAGCCAACTGGTCTTTGTGTTCATAATGTGTAGTCGAGCTTTCATCAGTATATCGAATGAGAGAAAAATAGACATTATTGGTATGAATAAAGTATTTAATGAGTTGGTATTAAATAACTCCATTCATTTTTTTATGTTGACAAAATAATAGTTGAACACATTGCTCCCTCATGATGGCATATTATGCCTTCTTCCAGTCCAATTCTGGCATCGTAAAGGAGACTTATCTAAGTCTCCTTCGGTTAGGTATGCCATCATGTGAAATCTGTATAACTTCATAAAACATTGTGTATACTAAACGTTTGTGTGGTATACTTATCCGATTTATCATGAAAGGTTCATGGTATAATATAATGGTAATTGCATTGTTATTGAAAAATCAGACAAATGTTAATTGAAAAGAAAAAAACACGTAAGTTGCGATATAAAATTTTGAATATCGAATTTTTTCTTAAAACTGGCAGATGCCACTCGGTCAACATTCAGAGGACAACTATTATGCTTCCGTGGAACCAAGGTGAATATAGGATGGTGAAACAGCTCTTCAATTGTTTCTGCGAAAAACTTGTAGACCGTTTGAGAAGGTATTAATATTTCCACGACTTGAATGGAGATGGCGGTGAGATCGATTATCGCAGAAGATTTCTGTTGCTCATGTATTTCTGTGGTTCGCATCTGACAGACATGAGTTGAAATGACATCAAAACACAATACTTTCAGTGAATCTGGAATAGTTATCGATATTTTGACTCTTCTCAGCCATTTTTCATCTAGAATAGATGAAACTGATAAAAAAATGACAGATGCAGAGTTTCTGTTTCACCGACACAAGGTATGTCGCCATCTCTGTTAATTTCAGGAAATATTACTACGGTATGAAATCAAGTAGGCAAAGGTCTACAGTTTATTCTAGTGCTTGTTGATAGGAAGCTGTTTCACCATTCTATATCCGCCTTGCGTGGAACCAACAAATCTCTCCGAAATATTCGACTAAAGTAGAAAAATGGCGTCTATACCTATTTGGAACTATGTCTAGTTGGGCAGTATCCCCTACCCTCATTTTTTCAAAAAGTTCAAAAGGGGGTACCCATAAAAAATGAACTTATGAATTTCATGATTTTATTTTCAATATTGCGTTAATAGATCTTACTTATATAGATAGATTCTGAAAATATTTTCCTGACTTCTTTAGGTTGGATTTCAAAAATGAAATGAATGAAATTATTATTGTTCAAACGAGCAATTTGGAAAATCCATGTTAACGAGTTTTCAAAAAACTAGTCGTATACAATAATACACGTTCAATGTATTACTGACACCCCTTCAATTGTTTATATTTTCAAACCATTTGTCGTTATTTAGATGCTAAAGGATATTCAACAATTTATTTTCAATAAGCCTTTTTTTGCATGTTTAAAAAAAACCTGTGACTCCACACAGTCCCAAACAATGAGTGAGAGTAGATTCGATACATTCGCCTGCATGTGTGCGGAACGAGGATCGAACACTTTATCTGATAATCGACGGTATATTCACCAGTAGGTATGATGAATATTTGTATTCTATAAACATTATGAAAAACCAGGGTGGCGACGATTTGAATCAAATAATGAAAATATAAGTAATTGATTTGTGCATTTTTTCCATATTTGAAAAATTATGAAAAATCAATCTTTAAATCGAAAAAAACTTATTTTGTTGATTTGAAAAAAAATCGTTATGCTTCGCAACTCTTTCAAAATTTGGATAATTAGTCATATAAATTATGAGGTATAACATTGAAATAACCATACGGAGTGATTGGGAGATTGAGAGCTACTTTCAATAACGTTGATGAGTTATATTCTCGGTTATTATGAATATTATTTATTTACGCATAATAATGTATACTGACTAAATTTTTCTATCGCCTTTATTCTTCTACTTTTTATTTTATTGATTTTTGAGGACTGCTTTCACTACATATTTTGTATTTTGGATATTCATCCTCCGTTGGTCCCAATATATGTACCATTTTCAGAATCATATACATTCCACATGAGAATACAATATAATTTTCTTCTCCATTTGGATTTTTAGATCTCATTACACCTTTGGATTTCAAAATTTCAAGCTTTTCCTATGCAAATCCGCAAATTCATCATTAGTTGCACCAAGGCATGTGCAGTTGACCTTGAATTTCATGATACTTATTATTGGAACCATAATAAGTGGTTCCAATCTATGATATTGTGTTGACTGACTCGTTTTTTCATCTTCATATCTAAGTTGTAAAACAGCGTAAGCTGAACTTCGCCTGTTCATCGTTTTTGTTTTCCCTATAGGTATAAATTTCCCTTTTTTCTTTACATATTTATATACATATACATCGATGAATAAAGCCCATTTATTATCATTATATCTTGGAGTATCACCAGAGGGCGCAAATATCATCAGCCAATTCGCGCTCTGGACTTCTTGTGAAAACACCAGTCCATATTTCGATGTGATTTTTTTTCTGTAGAAAGATGAGGATTCAATCTAGGTGCTATACTATTTGAAAACTGATTTTTTTATTATTCGCCAAATTCAATATGTTCATGAATATTTGAATACCTTTTTTATTTCATATTTTTTAAAATAAAATAGTATTTCCATTAGCTGGATCACTTATCTACTTGATGAAGTCAATAAGTCATGAAAATATTGATCACTTAACTTTTCGAATGACAAGTCTATAGATAAAAAGTGCTCTATTCGTTATTGTTCACTTCTTTAGCACCCTCTACTTCAAAAGTTAGACCTTTAGGATATTATGTTCACATGTATATATTTTTAAATAGATTTAAGAATTCCTATATTAAAATGCCATTAGGTAGCACCCTGTATATATAGTGTCAATACCCGATTGCAAATTATCATTCAGTTATACAATGTTAAATACAACACGGTTTTATATTTATACTGTTCCCTCTCTACTTTTACGTATTGAGACCTGTTCAACATTCAAATCATCGCAATGATAAATCCTAAATCGATCCCCGGTAAATAGAAGCGACCTTTTTCTATAGGTTTCTATTCTTTCATATTGTATTGTATACCTTCTGGGTGTATATATAAATATTCTTATTTGAATATCATACATACATATTCCTCATTATGTATGAGAATTTCTTCATAGTGAACAATTCAGAATATTTTTATTTTTCACGCAATGTATAATTATTATATACATATATTTGTCCTGGCGTCAATAGCTCCTCCGACAATAGACCATTCGCATTTAATAGCTCCTCCGGGTGCGATAGGTCCTCCATATATGGAGGACCTACCGCATCTCTTGTAAAACGCTTCTATGCATCATCAGATGTCATCTAGCGAAATATGAGCTGGATGACCTAGGGCTGTTTTTTCGATGGTTTGAATATTTTAGTTGCGGATCTTTCCGCTCTCATTCGTGAGAGCGTTCCCATCGCGTATATAACACAACGTATATTCAGTATCAGTTTTGCAGTGGATAAGTCATCCTACGATATCCACTTCATGTTCTACAGTCAATAGGTACTCCGTAGAATTGACAACACTGTTTTCTGTGTTACATCGAATTATAAATCTGAATATATTGCTGAATGTTCACATCGCTCATATGATAATACGGTTTTCTGTATCTAGTGGAAAAGGATATGAGTAATGGTATTGTTTGGAATATTGGAAGTTTAAAGGCACGAGGAAAGATCTTACAGGGCAATTAATATATTTCAATAAAAATTCCGATGAAAGGAATATTTCTGGTTAAAAAAGTTCGAGCCAGACAAAGAAACGATGGCCAGTCTGAACTAGTATTGCGGAGATAAACAAATACAAATTGTATTAATACTCATATGAAAGGTGACTGATGAGAAGATAACGGGATGACAGGATGATGGAATGATGGAATGGAGGGAATACGGATCACGGATGACGAGATGTTTGGCTGATGGGATGATGATATGATATAATAATGTGGTAATGGTACACCATCATACCATTGATGATAGATGATATCGACAAAAATTCCCTATTGATAATTATCGAACTCTACAGAAGGTTTTTATCAATAATTATATAAGTTTTTGGGGAACTCGAAAGGAATTCGAGGAGTGTATCAAACGGTTCTAACTATGAATATTAGATAATTAACAGGGTTTTTCTTTCATTCGTCGCATGATATCGCTGCCAATATTCTGCGTGGAATCAGCCAGAAAAGTTGTTGTTTTCTACCTTTTTCAACCATCTCAGATAGTCAATAGTGAGTTGTTGTGACGTTGAGATTTATAATATCGTTTTTACTCCTTGCAATTCGTGGCTTTTCGTTAGTACCAAAAAGGTTAGGTTGATTGAAATGAGTTTTTCCTGACAATTTTTATTTCGAAAACAACTCACATAAAGAATTCAGTTAAACAAAGAAATAAATTTCATAAAAATTATTGACATATAACTCAATAATTCATTTATTCTTGTATATGTTTTGGATAAAAACTTTCATCTTCAGCCAGTTTTTATTCTTCAATAACTCGGGATGCTTCGAGATCAGATCAGTGCATTCAGCTTTTCTGGGAGGTCGGCATTTCTTTATGTGAGAATTGAAGTGAGTAGTTACAACTTTCTTTTGTTCTTCTGTCCAAGGAACGAGTACTCTTTTCTGTGCTTTTGAGTTCCGTTTTCTTCTTCTACTTTCTCGGTAAATGCATTTTCTCTTTTTTTCAATCTATTTCCTTCTTGTTCGGTGAAATCATTTTCTATTTGTTCAATATCGACTTCCCTCTCTAGCGATTGCTTTCTCTGATGAAGTTCCTCGTTCGATTCTTTCATCAAATCTTCTTCCAAATTCAAGTCGATCTCATCCAAAGTTTTTCCCTTGAACTGACCAGCTTCACCTTTTTCCATCAGTATGAGAAGTTTGGAAATTCAAGCCGTTTGATAGATATCATCAGGAAGTCTATATGATGATCGATGAATTCCCAATGTGTGACCCATAAACGAAGCTAATTGCTCCATATCATTCTCCGTCATATGGAACAACTGAGTCAAAGTGGCCAAATGCTTCCTCAATCTAGTGCAAGTCAAAGAATCTGGATTTACAGACCCACATAAAGTGGCATATTTCCTCAATACTTTATAGCCAATACTTGGCTCACCTGAAGCCGGATTTCCAAAGAGGTATTCATTCTGTTTTTTGAAAAAGCCATCCCTACATTTCAAAATGATTTCGAAATGCTCTTGAACATCACCACTAATCAAAACTGGTACGCCTCGGCCCCTTTTACCCCTAATCACAATTCTTTTGAATCTGTTCATCAAAATCTTCTCGGTTTCAGAAATTGCCTCTGAAAATTCCTCATAAGCTTGACTATTCCGATTTGAAATGACAGATTTATAAGTTTCAAGTAAGAGTATTTGAAGTTCTCCAGGGCGTCTTCTATTCAATAATAATAGTCGACAATATATGGTTTCCAACAAAACCATGTATGCTTTTTGGTCATGAGTATCCGCCTGTAATTTAAATATCGCAGTATTGGCTTTATTGAGCAGACATTCTTTCAATAATTTCAAGTCGCTTGCGAGAGGTACCAAACTTACTTTATTCCTTTTCCGAAGATTCAAATCATTTGCGGCTTGACTGGAAATATCAGATTTCCAGTTTCCTTCAATCAATTGAATCAGAGTTTTCAACTCGACCTCTGCATTCGCAGTTTCAACTGAGAATAGTTCAGATTTTTTCAAGGCATGCACGAGTGCTATATCACAGCAATGTTTTAGGGTTGTTCCCATGTGTAATGCGAACGAAGGGGATTTATAGCATCGTTTGACAGTATCATACTTAGAGGCAGCTTTGGTGGCAGCAACTAAGACATCATAGTGTTCAGATCTCAGAGCTCCAAAAAGATTTTTAATGGAGGGATTGTTTTTTCTCGCTTCTATAAGTATTCTGGATAGTTCTCGCATCTTTCTCGAGGCGACTAATATAAAATGTTTCTCTCGATGGATTCTCAAATATCTTGATGCGAATGCACGTATTAGTGGATCTGTCTTGGCAACAAGAGAAATTTGGTCAGCTCTCATGCGGGGAAAAACTTCACTTTTCAACTGAGGATCTATTCTAAGGTGACGTAATAAAAAGTTTTGTGCATCAGCTTGGGAATTTCGAGCAGATTTTCCTTTATTTGGATTGGCATCACATTGTTTGCGATGTCTCCATAAGTTGCGAGTTGAATAATATCCTAAACAATGTGTACACGGAAGATAATTTGTGGTATCCGCACCTTTCCTCACTGGTTTGCCAGATTCATCACTGGTCAGGTACTTACCTTTTTTTCTCAAAGCATATAGTAAGTTTTTCTTCTCTTTACTTCGAGATGGTAATGCAAGAATTTTCTGTACTTCTAATTCTGTACTATGGTTTCGAGAAATATGTCTGGGAAAATTAGACACAGATGATTCACAAAAGTAGCAGAAAACCATTTTTTTAGAATTGATGTTGACTCCATTTGCATGACTGTATACGCTTTTCGGGATTGATTTATTCTTGGTTTTGCTATTTCCTTCAGAAACCTCATTCATATCCTGGAAAACCTCCATTTCATCATTATGTCTAACTGGCCTTTCATCGAGAGAAGGAACGTTGTTTTCTACCTCAGACGAACTTCCAGAAGGAGTGGGCGGTGAGCATACTATCTGAGAAGTATCTGAAATTTCCTGGAAACCAATCCCACATTAACTTTGTTCAATGTAATATAGAAAACACTTACCGAGGAGTCAGAACTTCCAGAAGGTACATAGTCTGCATCTGCTACGACGTCATCATTATCTTCTGATAACTCGTTTTCTGAGAGAGTTAGTTCCTAAAAGTATAAGAAATATTCAATAACATCTAATAACTCGATGCACCAAGGAATGGGAAGACAAATGATACCATAAAATGACCATTATTTTTTGAAATGATGAATGTTGAGCATGAGCCCAGAAATTGCTAAGTATCACAACAAAAAAAAGTTTTATATGAAAATGTTTCTATTCGGCTGCAATTTGACTGAAATTGAATATAGACATGATTTCAATTTTATTGGATATATATAATTCATATAATATATGGAATTGAGATATCTCACTTTCATGGTGGATAAGTTTTATGAAAATCTTGCATCACCTGGCGAATGAGTAACTTCTGATGATTTTCAATTATTTTTCCTGCTATTTAAGAAATTTTCAAGATTTTTATCGAATATTACTGATGAGCACTGATGATAGCTGAAATGCCAGAAAAGCTCTGCTACGACTCACAATGAAGTCATTTGCACGAAATATACAGACAAATTTTTCTATAGCAGCTATTTTTGAACACAGTCTTCTGGTTTCATCGATCCAATTAGACAAACTTTCAATTTTGAGATGGGTCATCTGGCATATTGTTATTTTCCTCTCGAAAATATAGATAGATTCAGAGATTCATTTATTGTATCAAAAGGAACAGAATCCTTATTACAAGGGTTGGTTGGTTAGTTACAATATATACTTATAAACTAAAAAATAAAAAATAGATGAACAAAACAACTTCACTCTTATGATAAGTAATAAGGGAATATAACAATATATCAGTAACATCAGTAGAATACCAGTAAAATTATTCATTTCGCAGAAATGATCGCACCTTCATTACATTGATAACAAAGTTTGTTATTGCGTTGATAATTTGAGAGGAATTAGAATATAATGCCCCGACCAGATCATTAATGTTATTGATGCTGTTTGCAATCAGAAAACTGTCACGTAAGCAGTTATACAATGGGCATTCGAAAAAGAGATGTTCAATATTCTCGTCATTAAGTTGATTGCAAATAGAGCAAATTTCGTTGGTATGGATTATGTGTGTAATTTGTCGACATATTAATTTTAGGTACCGTCTATTGCAAGCTCTAAGTTGTGCAATTATTCTAATTTGATATATTGGTAGTCTCATGGACAGATAGTTTGGTAGACAAGGGTAACTCAAGCTTGGAGCAAACGGCAGAAAATGTGAACGAGATAAAATGTCAACATCCCTTTGGACAAGGAAATTTTTGAACTTTTATGTTAACTCGAGAATCAATTTACTTGACTGTATAGTTCTATTTAGGCAACTTTCATAAAGGTTCATGCTTCTAATTTGTTCAAAATAGGTTTTTAACTGAAGAATCCAATTATATTTAGGACAGCGATATTGGCTGAGAGCTTTCAGTCGCAAAAAACAAATGTTTGGAAGTCTATTAGAAGGCATTGAAGTTATCCTAAATAACCAACTTAATGCAGATTTGAAAATGAGTGTTGATAATTTATTTGAATTCGTTTCAAGGCGAACCAAGTAATCCGGTGTATTTTTAGGCAAAAAAGAAGCTTTTTGAAAAAAACCAACTTGCATCCTTTCAATAACGTCATCATATCTCAATCCCCAGATTCTTATGCTTTAAGTTAGAGAGGGTACTATAACACTATCATTCAATTTTCGTCTGGATGGCCAGTAATTCATTTTTGTTTGCGCCATCAGACTTGTGACAGAAGCGAAAGCTTGTTTGCATTTTGTCACAGCTCTTGTAGACATTTCATGAAAAACTGCAGATGATGAAAATTCGACTCCTAAATAAGTATAATTATTGACTATTTCTAATTTTTCGTTTTTATAGTAGAACGCATGCCTGGTCGTGTTGTGGAAATTACCTCCTTTACTGAAAATCATAATTTTTGTTTTTCGGGTGTTGACTGACAAAAAATTCCTGTCAGCGTACTCTTCTAATACCATAAGTTTCTTATTCAAGTCCTGCTGAGAATCACTAACCAAAATCAGATCATCTGCGAATGCCAGCAACATAAGACTAACTTTATTATCAATATTCAAGCCCTCCAAATCCTTATAGTAAAAAAATTCTTCAATGTCATTCAAAAATATTGAAAAAAGTAGAGGGTGTCTTACAGGGTGAATCCCTACCCTGTAAGACACCCTCGGCCATATCATATGGTCTGGTGAAGGAATCAGACGTTTTTATACACATTGTTGCGTTATCATACATATATTTTAATATTCTGTTTAGTTTTGAGCTGATACCAGTTTTGTATAGTTTCTCCCACATCAGACCATGATTGATAGAGTCAAAGGCTTGTTTGAAATCAATAAATGCAACATACACTTTACGACCCTTGAGTCTCAAGTGAATTTGTATTAGAGTATTGAGGATAAATATATTGTCAAGACAACCTCTCTCCTTTCTAAATCCTGACTGACACTCCAGAAGAATATTGTTGACTTCTAAAAATGAAGAAATTCTTTCGAGAAGAATCAGAGTAAAAAGCTTGGCACAACAATTAACAAGGGCGATTCCCCTATAGTTTTCTGGATTTTCCCTTGGACCTTTTTTATGCAACATCGTCAGTATTACATCCGACCAATTCATAGGTGTTCTCTCCGTTTCCAGGATTTTATTGAACATGTTGCAAATATATAAACGCCAGTTTTGGGGTAGACATTTGAAGAATTCGTAGCAAATTCCATCCTTGCCTGGAGATTTACCTTCCTTACACCTACTGATTACAAGATTTAATTCATTCAGTGTAATAGAGGAATTGAATGTGAAGTTTCCAGCATCAAAAAATGTAATATTATAGACGGCTTTTTTAGTCAATTTTGCATCATAAAAGTTTTCCCATTGGTCTTTGGAAATAGGACAATGATTTTCTCTGTGCATGAATTTTTTTCAAGGTTGACATTATTTTTTTAATTAATAGTGCCCTGACTAAGTTTGACTCGTTAATGTTGACCAATCGAAAGTGTCAGTTTGTAACATTTTCATCATCTTCAATAGATCTTTCATTTAGTTCAGAATAATTCTTTTCTCGATGTGATGAAGAGTGAAAAATGAGATAATTGCACCTGAGGTATATCAAAATAAAAAATCGAAAAGTGTACAGTTCATTGATCGAAAGAGGGCATCGTTTCTAGTCGAACCAGAAGTAAGAAAACATTTTGTCATTTGTCGAAGAAAAGATATTTTGTATCCAACTCGAATCGAAATATTCAAAAGAAGGAGATGAGTTGTATCATCTAAGATTTTATGCAATTATGCAAGTATCACCAGATATTATTTCATTGTGGAAGATTTGTGAAAAAACGATTGAAACGAATACGCTGTGAATACAAGAACCACAAAACACTTACTTTTTCTCGAACACATGCAGCACGTTGTTCTTCGAATGAATTATTTGTTTCATTTTGGAGAGAATCATCAGAAGAAGTGATAGATTTGTCTTGAAATATATTTGTACTTAGTTTCGGAGAAGGAGCTCTATTACAGAACCATCGATTCCTCCTCATATTCTCCGAATTAGAATTGCAAACTGAGTACTGTAAAAAATTACAGTCAATAATGAGTTAAAATATTTGTTGGATACATACGTGATCTGGTGGAAATCTGAATGATTTTCGATCCATCCTGAGAAAAATAAACACAACAATTAATCAGACAAGTATACCAGCTCTATAAGAGAAAAATAAAAAAAATGTTTTTTTCGTCAACTTTCGAATAAATCAATCTCGAATGTTTAGAAATTATTGATGAATATATATTGAGGAAATACATGTGCCTACTGCCTAGTGGCGTTATCAGCATTCAGGGCGAAGGAGCAGATGACAATCAGGGGCGCAACTATTTCTTTCATAATCAAGTACCTACTAGTCCTATAACTATCATTGGAAAAATCACAAGAGAATAATGAATTTTATTCATCACAAAAATAACGAATAAATAGAGATTGTCTCATGAATAAAATGAAGGTCAGCAGTATTCTTGAAAACATGCTCTCGTTCATAACATGAATTGAAAAAATTGTATTTAGTGAATGAAGTGTAATAGTGAAAATACAGAACTCCATCCTCGGTCAGTGATCAAAGGTGCAGGCAGTACATTCTCAATGAAAGTCACATAAACACATGCAACTTCTGTAATCAATTTTCTTCCCAAATGTTTGGGGCTCCATTTCAATTGTATTACTATTTCACGCCTCAATCTTCTAAGGAAATATTGAAATTTTTGACAGTTCGATGTGTTGTATGACTTTTATTGAGTAATGTACTGCCTGCTCCTTCGATCAGTGAGCAAGGAAAGAGTTCTTCTGTAGCTTTACTCAACTTCATACAACAAATATTATTTTTTATTTATCAGTTCGATAGTTAATGAATGGAAAATTATTTGTCGTGGGTGGATTGTTGACTGGCCTAGTGCAACTGATGAGGCTTGGCGAGCCGAAACAGATCTGTATTGCACCAGTTGGCAACCCACACACGAAACGGAATCAACCTACAACCTTTCACTTCATACCCTAGTAGTTCTGTGTTCAAACACACTATCTTTCCTTCTATATATATATATTTTTTTCTCATAAATGCTTAAGTTTTCGAAAAAAACTTGTAGAGTTAAAAAAGTTAGTCAATGAATTGGGCTTTTCAGTCATACTTTTTTAAAGGAGAAATTTTCATCTAAAAAAAAGTTGTAAGAAAAAATATCTTAGGGGTTGAAATAATCGACCCCTTCTAAGCATACTTCAGGGTTGAAAAAATTTCAAAAAGTTTACTCTTATTGACAGATAATGTTTACCAAGTTTCGTGTCTTAAGCTTGATATACAGGAAAAATAAAAGAGAAAAACCATTTTTTTTTAATTTTCGAAGGGGTGTAACTTTTCCGGGGAGGGTTTTTTCATAAAATTTTATACCAAACACACATTAATTTTCATCACAGAATCACCACTTAAATTTTTTCGGTGTTATTTAGATACACCCTGTACAATGAAAATCATAAATACCCTCTTTACTGAAAAAAGTTGAGGTATATGCTATACTACTATTGCATTACTTGAATATTTGAATGTTCCTCGGAATATTCGAATATTTAAATATGTAAATATTCGAATATTTGAATATGTAAATATTCGAATATTTGAATATGTAAATATTCGGATATTTGAATATTCGATATATCGAATATATCGATATATTTTCAATAGCGATATTCGATATCCAATTTTCATTATCGCTCAGCCAACTCAGCAGCCAAAGATAGTGGCAAAAATTTACTAACACAGCCGAAGATTGGATCCATAGGCGTGCGAATATCCAAATTAAAAATTCATATTCAGCAAAATAGTATCAAATTGATGAATAATACATGAAGTAATTGATCAATGAAACTGCCTTGTGTGACATATCAGGAATCATTTCCACATGTCTTAGGAACATATCGCCATTAGAAGAAATCTCCGCAACTCATGTCGAAAAAAAAATGTTCCACATCTCACCCCCCATTTAAATTATTTTGGGGTAGTGAATGAAAAACTGCCTAGATGTGAGATGAGGGATTATTTTCATCTGTCTTTAGGAACATATCGTAATTTGAAAAAATACCCACAACCCTTACCGAAAAAAAATATCTTGATGTTCCATGGCGTCAAAAGATGGCGCAATCGATTAAATATTATTTTTTGTCACCTAAGCTAACCTACCCAATCAACTGTAAACCTATTTTCTGAATGATATTATTTACATCTTACTTATTATATGACTTGTATTCGAAGGCGGCCATTCCATGATTGAAGCAAGCCGTATAGTCCAATTTTCTTCGTAATTATTATATCGATTATTGAACAATACTCACTAGTATTATTACCCGATTGAACGAACTTACCTGTGATGTTCAATCGGGATTATATGAAGCGCCTCGTCCGCAGAGATCACTATGTAGTAGCGTGTTTGAGCATTACTTTGTCACATACTTTAAAGAAAGAAGAAGAGATTTTCTTCTTCGGCCACCTTCGGCCAACACCCTGATTTGACCTTCATTTAGTTCAGAGTGTGATTGGGAAAGACCCCGCCAAATGGGATTAAAAATTTTCAAATTGTTGAAGTGGGACAGGGTGGGGAGTGATCTCTGCGGACGAGGCGCTTCATATAATCCCGATTGAACATCACAGGTAAGTTCGTTTAATCGGGTAATTATATTTCAGCGCCTCGTCCTTGAGATCACTAGGTAGATGTTTATAGACTGGTTTTTCCCGGCAATTCATTTTACTGCAGTTTATTTATGAATATATTGAAATCTGTCTCGAACCGTTAACTCACAACAAAAACAAGGATTACTTCCTAATGTCAAAAATAAAGATAAAACTCAAATTGAAGTTATTTCATTATAGCTTTGGCGAACAATGAATGATCCTTCAGAGGTTGATTGTAGAAAGCAGCAAAAACTTGTGATTTGCTCGACCATCCAGCTGTTCGTCTGATTACATCAAGAGTGACTCCATTCATGTATGCTGCTGATGTAGCTGCGTGCCTTGTAGAGTATCCAGTAAAACCTTAGTATCAATTCCTGTTTCCTTCAAGGTCTGTTTTATCCACCTACTCAGGGTGTTCGATGTTGCTGTATTATGTGGGATTCTTGTTGATAAAAATTCCTGAGCAGGTCTTCTGATACTTATTGTCTTATCTATGTATGCTAATAAGGCCGAGGCGGCGCAAATTCCAGGTCTCTCTCTAAAGAAGGGTATAAAGATGCAGGGTTGTTGAGCCCCTCTTCTAGTTGACTTAATGTGGTCTGTAATTAAGATTTGTATATTCTCTGTTGAGATTATTACATTTTCATCTCTTATTCTGGTCAGAGTTTGTAAACGATGACCAGAGATTAGAGCCAAGAGGGTTATAACCTTCTTTGACAATTGGTTCAGGGTAAGAGCATCATTTGGGTACTTTTGTTCTAAATAGGTAATTACGGTTTGTGGGTCCCATATGTAGTCATACCTTCTGGCTGGGGGTCTAAGTCAAAAGATGCCCCGCAAGAATCTCTTTATGTCTTTATTATTGGCTACATCCCAATCTAGAATTAGGGATAATGCTGACCTGTAAGTGTTGAATGAACCATAACGGATCTGTTTCCTATTCAAAATTGTATGACTTCTGTTGCTTTTGGGTTGAATATATTCCAGTTCTTATCTCTACAGAACTGCCACCATTCCCTGAGTACAGTTTCATATTTTCTAATTGTTGAAGCAGACAAAGATTCCATCATGACATCCACAGCTGACTCTGAGTTTCCTTTTTTTTTGAACGCTTCCCGGATAAGAGTCCTGCCACCAGAGAACACCGCTGAAAGGGATGCGTGGTCCTGCAAGGTGAAATCAGGTCAGTATTAGGTATCACAAGAGGAGGGCCTGTCAATAGTTTATGGAAGAGAGGATACCAAGGCTGTGTCTCCCATTTGGGAACTACCATGATGCCCGTGGCCTCATCAGAAATTATTTTATTCAGTGACCTTAAAATTAAACAGAAGGGGGGAAATGCATAGAAGACCAAATCCACCCAATTAAATGTGAATGCATCAATGCCTATTGAGTTTGGATCAGGTTTCCATGAGATGTATTTCTCACATTTAGTATTGATGTTAGAGGCAAATAAATCGATCTCTGGTTTCCCATAGTGGGAAATTATTGTATGATAATTTTCTGGAGGTAATTCTAGTTCCGTTTCTGACGGAAGTAATCTAGATAGTTCATCAGCCAATACGTTGTCAGCTGATTTAATATAGACTGCTTGAATCCACAGGTTCCTATTCTCACACCATTGCCAAATCATTCTAGCTAGGTCTGATAGATTCTGAAACCTGACGCTACCCATGCGATTTATATAAGATACCGCGGTTGTATTATCAACCCGGAGTAATATATTCTTAGATTAAAGGTTTTTAGCAAAGGACTTGAGGGCGTTAAATGCACTCAGTAATTCTAAAAAGTTTATGTGCTGATCCTGTTCTTCCCTGGACCACCAGCCTTGTGCCTTTCGGTTGTCCTCTACTGCACCCCAGCCAATTAATGATGCATCTGTATGTATTTCTAAATCAAAGGAGTCCTGTCTTATATAGTTGAAACCTAGAGGAATGTTATTTTTCCACCATGAAAGATCTTCTCTGATCTCATTTGAGATTGATATTGATGCATTAAAATTTTGGTTATTTCTAGAAAGAGCCAATACCTTCACTCTTTCAAGTCTCTTAGTGTAAAGCCAGCTATATTTAATTGCTGGACAGGCCGAAATCAGCAGACCTATTAGTCTTGCAAAGTGTCTTATTGTACAATGATCTGACTCCAAGATATTATCAATGAAAGATAATAATTTTAGGCGCTTTTCTTCTGGCAAACTTAATGTCATATCAACACTATTAAATCCGAAACCCAAGTACTTGCAGATATTTGAAGGTGTAAGTTTGCTTTTATCGTTGTTGATAATGAATCCTAGAGATTTCAAAAGGTCTATAGTTATCCTTGTATGTTCCTGGCAAATGGTAAAATTTTCGTTTACAATAATGAAATCATCCAAGTATAAACCACATATGATCCCTTTTTGTCGCATCCAAGATACTATTGGTTTTGTCAAATTAAGAAAAAATATATGGGGCTGAAGAAAGACCAAAGGGAAGACATGTGAACTCATATGTCTCTTTCAGTTGAAATCTCAAAAAAAATTTATATTCTTTATGTATTGGTATAGTATAGTAGGCATCTTTCAAATCAATAGTAGTCATGAAGCAACCAGGTTGTAAAAGTTTCATTGTGGTTCTGTAATCCTCCATCTTAAAATGATCATAACATATATAGTTATTAAGTTGTTTCAAATTAAGGATGAACCTTGGTTGTTTATCCGGCTTCATAACAGTGAATATAGGAGACAAGAATTGGTCTTCTGTGGGTTCTACTTTATCAATAATTCCCTTCTCAAAAAGGTCCTTGATACATTCCTTGAGTTCCACTAAATTCTGTTTACTCAGGTTTGATGGAACTTTAATTTTCCACAAAAAATATGACCATGCAGACGACAGGTTTGAAAAAAATACAAACTCATGTACAATACCTATCTCAATGAAACCGTTTTTAACTATTTTAGCTAACTATCCAATATTCAAATCATGATGGAGATTCTGTCCAGAATAGCTGAAACATTCAGCTTTCATGCAAAAACATTATCATTCAAAGCAAGACAACAGGATAATAAGAAATCAATTCCACATAAAATCAAAGTGCAACTGCTGAAGTGTGATGAATTTTATTCAGAGCCATGATACTAGATTTTGACAGAAGCAAATAAAGGGATCATTTCAACCAACATAAATCATTATATTTCATCCACTGAACATTTATTGAATGAATGAATGAACTTTATTAATCCATAAATAACCACATACATGGTGTTGGACATGTCCAAGAGTTGAAAGATAGTGTTTAAAATCAGTATAAAAGATATAACAAATATTCTAAGGATATATGCACAAACAGATACATAGATATGTATATCATATATATATATAGGCACAGATATGTAGACTGATTAAAAAAAAATATATAACATATTATAGAATATATAAATGTTGACTTAATAAAACATGATATATATAATACATTAATATGAGTACAACAATATGTATAAAAGTAATGGAGAAAGGGGAAATTATAAAAATGAAGTATATAATGTACATTTTGGCCATTAGGTTCATAACATGGGTTCTGCCATATGAGCATCATCAAAATATTCTGATAATGAATAATATACTTTTGAGTGAAGCAGATGTTTCAGTTTTTTTTAAATGTATTGATAGTACGGCAACTTTTAATATAATCAGGAAGCTTGTTGTATATTTTACTGCTCGCATAAGAAGGTGATTTTTCAAATAGGGTAGTTCTGTGAGCAGTGGTCAGTAGATTATTCCTAGTTCTTGTTTTGTATTGATGATGGGTATTGTTTTTTTCAAATTTTTGTTCATTTTTTCTGATATATAAGCAACACTTTAGAATATAGATGCAGCAAACAGTCAGTATTTTCTTGGTTTTGAATATATCTCTACATGAGTCACGTGGCTTCATATTGAACATCAATCTAATGATTCGCTTCTGGGCTACGAATATTCTGTTGATCTCACTTGCATTTCCCCAAAGAATGATATGGAATGATATGGCAGAGTAGACAATTGCATAGTAAACCTGAATTAAGATGGATTCGTGAAGCTCGTATCTCAATTGGGTAATGGCGAAGTATGATTTAGAGAGTTTTTTTGATGTTAACTCGATATGGTCAGACCACGAAAGAGATCTATCAATCGTCACACCTAGGAACTTTGTAAAGTGGTGCATATGAGGAAGTTCGTTGGCTAGCTCAGTGTTTTTGTTGAAGAAAATGATTTTGGTTTTATTAGAATTTAATATAAGTTTATTTGAGTTGCAGTTGGTTGTCATTTCTTCAATTGCCTGTTCAATACCATTAGTCATGTCTTTCATGGTGGACTCAGCTATACCCAGAGTTGTATCATCAGCAAAATTGATGAGGTGAAATCGATTACTGATATTCAATGGAAGATCATTAAGAAAAAGAAGAAAAATGAGTGGGCCCAGAATTGAGCCTTGAGCCACTCCAGTATTTATTGTAAATTCATCCGATTTTGCCCCATTCATGGTTACAAAAATTTTTCTGTTAGATAAAAATGATGTAATTAATTCCAGAGCATTCCCCCTAATACCCATATTATACATTTTTGAGGCCATGAAGTCTTTATCAATAGAGTCGAATGCTTTCGACAAGTCAAAAAAAATTCCCGCAACATATTTTCTATCATCAATCCCTTTATGTAAAAAGTCTGTAAAGAGAGTGGTGGCAGTTTCAGTAGATCTGTCTGCCCTGAATCCGTGTTGAGATTCTGCTAATATATTATGTTTATTTAAGAATTTCATGAGTCTGTTATATATGAGTCTCTCAAATATTTTGGAGAAAATACTCAGGAGACTAATAGGTCTGTAATTGTCAATTTCTGATTTGTCTCCACTTTTATACACAGTGATAACTTTACTCAGTTTTAAAACATCTGGAAATTCACCCTCCACAATACATATATTTATGAGAGAAGTCAACGGTTCAGCCACACTTTCACAGACATCTTTTAAAACTTTCACAAGCACATCATCTGGACCAGTTGACATTGTGTTCCTCAGGTTGCGCACTATTGATTTTATTTCCTCGGTGGTGGCTGGTTCAAAGAAAAAGGTATGTGGAAGTATTTCTCCAGCTGTACAGGTTTGGGATCTGCTGGCTCCGAAATGATCCTCCATTTTCTTGTCGATTATACTTGAGAAGTATTCCCCAAAGCAATTTGCTGCTATCTCAGGATCAGTTATTTCCTCATCATTTATGTTTAAGTGAATATCTAGCTTATCACGATTTTTCCTTCCAAGTTTTGAATTCACCTCACTCCAGATCTGTTTTATCTTATTATCGGCTCTGCTAATATTCTGATTTAGTTTTTCTCTTTTGGCATTTCTCAATGATTTCCGATAGTTTTTCCTTTTTATTTTATAAATTCTTTTCAAACACTTACTACCTGATTGTTTAAACATATGGAACGCATTGTCCAAATCTTTTTTATCGCGTTTCAATTCATCAGTGAACCAATTTGACTTTTTATGTGGAGTTATTGTTTTAGGCGTTAATGGGCATGATTCGTCATAGGCCTGTTTAAATTGGTTTATGAATGATTCGAATTTGGCGGAAGGTGATGTTCCGTTATTCGTGTCCCATACTATTTCGTCCAATTTTGTTTTCAGATGAGAGATATTTTTCTTTGAAATATTACGATGGTAGTTAGTCACTTCTGTTGTAAAGTTGGGTTGTACATCGGTGTAGTTGTAGGATAGGGTGACTGCTAGATGGTCTGATAAGTGAGGATTAAATATCGATTGGGTGCACTGGTTGGGGTTTAAGTTGGAGATAATGTAATCAATTCCACTAATCGAAGTTTTGTTGTTTTTATCAGTGCATATTCTTGTTGGTGACGTTAACATATTATGGCATTCAAATGAGTCCATCATGTCTTTCAATAATTTGAAGTTATTATTATTGCCTAGAAAATCAATGTTTAAATCACCACAGATTATGACTTTATGGGTTACTCACTCAGAGTGGCTGATATATTTTCGATAAATTTACTGACACTTCCTATCGGTGGCCTGTAGGTGCAGATTAAACATATTTTTTCTGGCAGAGATATTTCCACCATGCAGTATTCAAACTCCATCTCAAGCGAGTATTTACTAGGTAATGTTCTACATTTTAGTGCTATATTGTTTCTCATGAAGATGGCTGTTCCTCCATGTTTTTTCGACTTTCTGCAGAAGAAAGACATCAATTTATAGTTGGGGATGTTTATAAAGGTTATATTCGATTCATTCATCCAGTGTTCGCTGAGACATAGAAAGTCTACTTTTTTTTTTGTCACCATTTCCTCAATTTGACTGACTTTTGATGATAAAGATTGGACATTGATGTGTAGTAGGTTGAGGTATTTTGTTATTGCTGTAGGTTTTTTATCTTGTGCATTCCTAAAAAATGTGTTGTCTGTTGTCCAAGGTCCGAGACGTCTGTTGTATACAATTTGTTCATTTCAGGTACTTCAGGTTTGTCTTCAGGAATAGATATTTCAATTTGATTAGTGTGGAGTGTGGAATCTATCTGTGGTATGCTTTCGTCACTTGAGTAACCAGGATTTAATTTATTTTGACTGGTAACTTGATCAGTTATGTATAACGAGAGTGCTTTACTCAATGAGTATGTTCCGATGTTTTTCATCACATTTTTATATCTGTGTAGGTGTGACGCATTTAAGTGATTATTACACTCGAAAACTTTCACAGAGTTCTTGTATTTGCGAAATTCTTTGGTTAAGAATAAATTGTTTTCATACGAGTGTTGATTCCTTCTCCAGTTATTAGTAAGGTATAGCTCAGTAATTACAATGGTGTTTGTATGTGCTACATTGTCAACAAATATTTGAACATTACTGGTGTTGATTTCACATTTATTCAGCCATATGATGAGCCAGTCGTCTTTTGTGAATTTTTTGGATTTCACCACTGCAGTCTTCAGGATTTCGGCAGTGTCTGCATGTGTCTTGATGATAGATTCCACCAAAAACTGTTTATTTTGATCTGAGAGATGAGAAGCCATATTTTTTCCATAGTAGTTTGATACAAGAAGTATTTTTTTCTGGGAGAAGGGTTTAATATCTGAGATGTATTCACTTTTTGAGTTTGAGGCAAGGCATTCTCTTTGCTTGAGATTTTTTCCTGCTATTTCCAGCATTTCTTTTTTTCTTTTATTTTTTCCACTTGCCGGTTTGTCTTCGTAACATGTTTGATCAAATGTTTCAGTTGAAGTGGATTTGTTTAACATTTCTTGACCTCTTTTGATTTTCCCTTTTGTAAATTCATCTCCGCCACTGGCTATGTCAATTGTGTGAGGATCAGTTGAAGTAGATTTATGACTCATTGATGAAGTTGTTTGTGTACTGGTTGTTTTTGTTTGCTTCGTTTTTTCTTTGACTTCTTTTTGCAGGTGCCTGATTTTATCCTCTAACTCTACAATTGTTCTTTCGTGACTTTTCAAAAGGGCATTCATTTCCGATTCCATATCGATAGCTTGCTGCATGAACGTGTTATTTTATTTTTTCAGCTTTCCAATGTAATTACTCTTCATTTCTATTTCGTCCGATAGATCACTTATGGTTTTTTCTAATATACTGGACTTTTCTTCTTGTTCACTGATATCTTTTTTACAACATATGATTTTGTCCTTCTAACATAACAAATTTTTTCTTATCAACAAGAAGGCAGCTTTTATGAATAACACTATGACACTGGGTGCAGACATAATGAACAAATGGTTTGTTTTTACTGCATTTGTAGCTGATATTTGGAGAGCACTGAGGAAGCGTGTGACCTGACATGACGATCGCGTATTAGCTTGTAACTGTGATGAATTCAAATTTTGTTCTTTTCTGGTTTTCTCCTTCAATTGAGAAGGTACCCACCAGTGACTGATAAAAAGTTTTTAGAACAGTGAACATTATTGTGGTCATAGATGAGCAGGAGGGCATATAACTAAAATTTTTTTCTGATACCTTTCACTGGGTAGGTAATTTGGACTGATAATTTTGAGAAAATAAATGTCCACACATGCCCAAAATGATGATTTTTATCGAAAAACAATTTCAGATCTAATGCAGATTATGTCACTTCAGGCGATGATAATTTCAATTGAAAGATATACACATTTCAATAATGCATGCATATTTCAATTTTATAATAGAATTATATGAATACAATCATTCATCAGCAGTGAAATATTTCATACATTTGTTGACTGAATGAATTTAAAGATGGCAATGGGATTTCTAACTTGTTTAGTGAGAATTGAAACAAAATTCAAAATTGGAAATTCATTAGAACATTAATCAATAAAATCGAAATTTATTTAAAAATCATAAATACCCTCTTTACTGAAAGAGAGATACCTATTTGCTATTTATTTTGCATTACTTGATTTTTTGTTAGTGAGTCCAATTATATATCATGAAAAATTCCACTATATCATTAAATTCACTACTCCGTCAGATATATTCTTTAATTCATTCAACATAACAAATTAACACCCTGATTTGTGAACTAGATCAATAAAAATAGGTAAGTTATAAACTATAGTAATTACATTTTGAAGTGAACGTTATTGAAGCTACAGATTGAGTTACAAATCTCTCATTGAGATTTACCTCTATAAAAAATTGTCGGAAAATTACTGAATTGAAAATCTAATTTTAAATTGGTTTGGTAGACAATCCATGAGAGCTGTAATGTAAGAATTCCACAGCTATTGACTGTAGGTATATTTCTTCAACCTCTGAATTGAAGTTCATCTTGCAATAGGTATGACCAATCATGATAAGAGAAGTCCTAAAAAAATATAAATTTGTGGATTTATAATAATTCTACTTAGCTATTTATTGAAAGAGACTAAATGTCTAGTATTTAAACATTCTCATAATTTTTGTGGTTACAGACCATTTTAGTCAGTGTGTTAGAGAAATTATTGTCACATTGGATGCCCAGTCAGCACAAGTACGTCTTATGGACGTTTTAAAAACGTCAACTCTGGACATTCGAGACGTCTTAAAAACGTCCATTTCCGGACGACCGACGTCTTATGGACGTTATGGGGACGTCCAATGTTACTAATCAGGATGTCTTGGGGACGTCCATAATAGGTCCAAGTAAAATAAAAAGAGCCATTCGATCTATACGGTCACCCATCCAAGTTCTTTTCTCGCCTGAAGTTGCTTGACTCCAGTTATCGAATCTCAATCTGCCTAGTATGGTAGCTGCTGTCTTCTTATTGATTTATTATATATGTATCTCGATTCGTATAAATCAATGCGATTTGAACAACAATAATTTTGAATTATTTATATTACTTATATCATTTATATATGTCAATTTGACATATATATATGTTTTATTATTACATGAATTATTATTGTCTAATATTTATAATATATGTATTTATATATCGAAATTTCGAGTTTTGGAACTCCCCATAAGTCAAATTCTTACGGGTGCAAGAAGCAAGACCAACATCAGCTCATGCTGGAATCCGAACCTCTTCTAGGTGAGTCATGCGGTTTCCAACAGGATTTCGAATGTTATATATTTCTCAACATTGAGGTTTTTTGAGTTCTTATTTCGACATACTCATTCATGTATCTCAAATTTATATGGAATTTGATGAAGCGATTTTTTTTATATCGCATCTTCGAAGTTGGTAACTTTTTATGTATGAGCAGTGATAAGGAAAACGTACCAACAGCTGATATTTACCATTATTTATTGTATCTCGAAGGAGAAATAAATCACTTTATATCTGAAGAAAACAAATTTTTTCTAGAAACGTCCACGCATGTACATCCCCAAAACGTCCAAACTAGGTCCTAGACGTTCAGACCCAAAATGGACATAAAATGGACGTCACCGGGACGTCCAGTGCTATCTGGGTGATCATATTATCACGGCTTGCTGCCTATCATTAATTAGTTGACACTTCTTCTGAGTTTATCCACCGGGTCCATCTCTGATCGGAATGAGGTTCTGAAAATATGGTAATGTTGAATGAAAATTATTCAAACACATGTACAGTTTGTAAACGATTTTTCTATATCTCAGAAAAATATTGAAAAATAGTTTATTTAGCTTTTCATGCTCGTGCCTTTGGGCTGCTCAGACTTGATACGGGAGGGTTATGGGTAAGAATTAATTCTGAGAATTTTGATTTGTATCAAGAGTTAGAAGTGATTCACTCAGATATGTTCTAGTTAAGGTAATTGGGCGCCAGGATCTTTCAAAGTGAAAGATGCCAAAGAAAAGTGATTGAAAGACAATTAACTGAAAGATATAAGAAATTCTCAGGTAATCAATCGATGGTGTATTCTCAAATAGAAAAGCCACAGAAGTTTAACCCAATTACTATATTTACAAAAAAATATTCTCCAAATTCGCAATCCACAAGTGTGAACATGTATAATTATCTTCAAGCTTATGATAGATTTATAGAGATTTGAAGTATGAAATTTCGTGAGGTATAAATGAATATTGACCTCATTGAAATCATGACAAAAAAATGAATGAAAACTATTTTAATTGAGTTGAATGAATTCATTTCACAATTTACAAAAAAAAATAACTCATTCCGGGTATGCAAAATTCCTTCGGTTTGGTTTCTACTCGCTGGTTAATGAATGGGACTTCCAAGCTCACTTACTCTGTCGTAGCCTTTCTCAAAAAAAACTGGATAACTTCGTATATTGGGCAAGATTCACGCTCCTTGGTTATCAGATAGATTCTGCTGCATCCAAATATCTCATTCCGGAATGTTCAGTCCCTGCGGTGGTTATTCCAGATGCCGTCCCTAGACAGACAAGTCTACACCAGTATGTGCGTTACCACAGAAGAGGAAGAAGACAATTGACACCTTGGTGTTCCGAAATGGCACAAATTCATTTAATTCCTGAATTAAAAACATAAAATTACAGAGTCCAATTAATACCAAAAAAAAAAATATAAGTATGTCAGAATCACAAAATTCAATCGACAAAAAAAATTATACTGATATTTATAACATCCAAGATTCCCGAAAATAAATGAAAGAATAAGAGATTAGTGGAAATCGATGAAAATTAGTGGAATTGGGCAGAAATTTTGAGCTTTACAGTAATTTTCATTAAAAAAATTGAGCTATCCAACTAATCAGTCTCTACTTGCTGATTTGAATTATCAAAAAAAAAGAAAAATATATAGTTATAAATGAAGAATCATGGTTAAGAAAATCATCAAAATTTAAAATTGATCTTCCTTCGAGCGCTTGGTGATATTGTTGCCTTTCCAGAACAAACAAAAAAAAGTTGTTGGTTTTTCAATTCGAGATAATGAAGAATATGATTGTTAATTTCTCTGCCCAAATATAAGAAAAATCATTTTATAGATATGACAAAATCAAATTTTCTGCTCCATGAGAATCTGGTAGGTATAAAGGTCAAGAAAAAGAAAGAGACACTATGATAACCAAACCTCGAGGTGAAGGAAAGCACAGGTGAGTTTATGCACTCTCTGATTTATACATCTGAATGAATAAATGCATTTACTCACCTGAGCTCGAATTCCTCGTGTATCCAGGTTACCAGTGATTATTTAGTCGCTTCTCCTCCCAATATATTCAAATGGCAGATCACCCTTTATATCTCCAGCATCATTAAAAAAAAATACATCAAATTCGTCTCTATCATATATTTTATGGCTCGTTTCCAGATACTAACAGGTTGGTCTGAAAGATTCAAAGAAAGGCATGAAAAGTTTTGTCGATTTTGATGACTTCCGTTCTGATACTTTCAACTCAATATTAGGGCATTTATATTCAATAAGAATTTACTATTCTCAGCAAAAACTGAATTTAAAAAAAACACAATAAGAGATAGGGTAAATATCAATCGATTTTTCGATCCAAATATAAGAAACTAATTTAAGCATAGATAGTTTCAATCATAAATTAATTCATATGATTTGATGATTCAATAGATAATTAGTCAAGGTAAATGAAAGTTATCACGAACAGAAGTATATTCCTTTAAAAAAAAGGGGAATATGGCACCGTTTAGCCAAGGTAGAAGACAAAGGTATATATTATTGAAGAAATGATCAGATAACATATAAAGCAGGCAAATTAACAATCAATTTCAACAATTACATAATAGAGTTAAATAGATATATATCCTCAGGAATTGGAAACCTCACCTTTCCTTTTGAATTGTTCATTAGAGGAAGGCAAATATCATCCCAAGTTTCTCGTTCGGCAGTCAGTCTAGAAGGAAGGATCCCCCTCCGTACGAGATTTCGTCTCCCAAGTAAGAAAGATCCATTGTTTTTTTTTATACTAGGCGAAAAAATTGTTAAGGCACAATATAAATTTTACACCAGAGGCGTGCTTATGGGGTGATTGTAAAGATAAGTAACGAACGTGAAACTTTCCGTTACAAGTTTAAACATAGGAATAATAATATTTTCATATGAAAATAATACTATCAGCTGTACCCATTATCGATGAATGGTATTGCATTTTCAATTCAAAAATTTGAAACAATAGTAGTTTCCATAATAACAGAGAAGAGCAAACTGGCAGAGTGCAAAGTGCTTTCTGAAAAGAACAATAACTACAAATTCAAAATCACAACAAAGCAAACTAGTCATATTTAGGATATATTTATATCACTTATATTCGAATTCCCCAGAGATGAGTTACCCACTTCAATAGCAGTTTAGCCAACATATTTTTTCACTAATTTCTTCTGTATATATAAACAACGGTAAATATGATTGGTGTAACGAGTTCCACTCTTTGTTCACATTTTCCTACACTTGATTATGTCGAATTTCAACCAAAGTTTGAAACTGGTGATATTTCCGTGAGCTTCTATAGATGGCGTAGCCTCCCTTATTCTTCATGATAGGATGAATATTTTTGCGATTCTTATTTGTAATTTTCTGCTAGAACTGAACGAGAGAAACATGTTTTCACTAATTATCAATGAATCTGTTATTGTCACAAACGCAGCAGAACATATCTATAGTACCGCCATCTCCAAACGATTTGTGAAGTATTCGATATTAAATGTTCAACTTTCGACATTATGAGTACAATTTCAAAATCGTATTGACGAAAGCATTGAAGCGCCATCGACAGATACTACGTGTCAACTAGCCTAAACGACAGATACTATGTGTCAATTGAGTCTTATCGACAGATACTGTGTCAATTAGTCTAATCGACAGATACTTAGTGTCAACTATAGTCTAATCCATACATACCAAAAGTGTCAATTAGTCCAATCGACATTTAGAGGATTAAAGGAAGGTGCGTGTGTATTTAAGCAATCTACAACGTTTCCTCTATTTATTTACACAATTACAAAACACAACGAATAACAAAGATGGCGGATCGAGGTCGTGATGATGCGCGTCAAGGGCACGGGCCCGCGCCGATCACGCTGAGCGAAGGTCGAGGGCTGCAGACCGAAAGCGATACGAAGGGCAAGAAGAAGGGTTCGATACTCGCTTCACCCTATATACCCTCCCCCGACTGACAGTGACAGCTCGGACGTCAAGGCGCTGTTGTCACTGCTGGTAGTTCTGTGGTACGGGTGAAGATGAGTTCGGGTCGTTGAATTCGTTCCTCGGGATGAGGACTTGCTTCCTGCGGTTAACTCGAGGAGGCGGTAGCTGTCGGCTACTCTCGACCACCACAGGTACTCCCCCCTCAATGACCTTCGCGGGGAGCGAAGGGAATGAAAAAGAAACAGACTTCTTGGCTGGTGTGTCCAGGGGAAGATCTGAAACAGATGGAGGTTGCGGGATCTTGTTGTTGGCCTCGTGCGCCTGTTGAGTCGGTGGATTGGGGTTCGTTTGGTCTACTCCTGGTTGCTGCGACGGAGTAGACGTCGTTGGTGTTACAATGCGTTGGTCTGACGTGTCCTGGTGGGCTGGAATGAGGGCGTCCGTGGTGACGGTCTTCTCTACTCCATTGACCAGGATGACGTACACCTTGTTGTTGGGTCTCCTGACCACTTTGAAAGGCCCCACGTAGGGTGGAATCAGCGGTTTCCTGACGGCGTCCACCCGTTGGTACACATGTGTGCATGTGGCCAGTCCCTTGAGCTGGAACGGACGGTGGACGTTGTGGTGCGATGCAGGAACAGGTCTGATGGTCCTGAAGAGCTGCCTGAGTTTGCCGACGAAGGAAGACGGGTCTGCAGTTGCGTTGTTGGCTACGAAGAAGTCCCCGGGGATGCGTAGGGTGGTTCCGTAAAGCATCTCCGCCGGAGACGCCTGCAGATCTTCCTTCAGGCAGAAACGTAGTCCCAGCAAGACAATGGGCAGTCTTTCAGGCCACAGGATGTGGGCTTCGCACATTAGCGAGGCTTTGAGGGTCCGGTGGAACCTCTCGATCAAGCCGTTGGCTTGAGGGTGATACGGCGTCGTGTGAATACGCTGCGAGCCCACCAGCTGTGCCAGGGCAGAGAATAGGGCTGACTCAAACTGGGTTCCCTGGTCGGTGGTGATGGTGATGGGCGAACCGTAGTGTACTACCCAGTGGTTGAAGAACTCCTTGGCGACGGTTTCTGCTCTGATGTCCGCCATGGGCACGACGACGGGCCACCTGGAGAATCTGTCAATCATGGTGAGGCAGTACCTTAAGTTTCCGACCAGAGGCATGGTGATGATGTCCATGTGGACATGCTCGAAGCGGTTGTCAGGCTCCTTGAATGAAGACAGCGCTTCCTTGTTGTGGCGGTTAACCTTTGACCGCTGGCAGGCGTCACACGAACGGTCCCAGGAGTTGGCGTCTTTTCGAATGCCAGGCCAGACAAACTTCTCCGAAAGCGTGCGGACTGTGGAGCGCACACTGGGATGAGCTGGTCGATGAATGGTGTCGAAAGCCAGGCGACGCAGTTCCCTGGGCAGGTATGGTCGAATCGTGCCGTTGTGCACGTTGCACTGAAGTCGCTGCCCTTGGATGTCCAGGGCTTGTAGCTGCAGGACACTGGCTTCGAGCAGGTGCGGAAGCTCCGTGTCCTCTGCTTGGGCTGCTGCGATGCGGGCTGGATCCAGGGCCGACGGGAAGCTGATGACCGCACAAGGTCTGGAGAGAGCGTCAGCGACCACGTTTTCATCGCCCTTCACGTGCTGGAATTCGGCATTGAACTGCAGTACGTAGTCCAGGTGACGTTGTTGCCTGGGCGAAGCCTTGTCTGCAGACTGAGCCGCTGCATATACAAGTGGCTTGTGGTCTGTGCGGATGACGAACTGTCTGCCCTCCAGGATCCTACGGAAGTATTTGGTGGCTTAGTAGACCGCCAGCAGTTCCCTGTCGTAGGTGCTGTAGCGCCTCTGCATTGGCGTCAGCTTCTTCGAGAAGAAACCGACGGGTTGCCAGCCACTCGCTGTCTTCTGCTCCAACGCGGCGCCGATGGCGACATCAGAGGCGTCGGTAGACAGGGCCAGCTGCGTAGCTGGGTGGAGGAAGGTCGCCCCCGAGGCGTCTGCCAGGCTGGCTTTGGCTGCTTCGAATGCGGCGTCGGCTTCTGGTGTCCAGAGGAGCTTCAGCCGGCTTCCTTTCCGGAACCCCTTGAGCAGCTCGTTGAGGGGGGCCTGTTGCTGAGCAGCGTGAGGAAGACAGCGCCTGTAAAAGTTCAACATACCTAGGAAGCGTCGCAGGGCCTTGGAAGTGGTTGGCTTCGGAAACTGCTGGATGGCATCGATTTTTCTTGCTGGAGGCCGGTAGCCGAGACCAGAGACAGTGAAGCCAAGGAAATCCACCTCGTCTCTCCCCAGAACGCACTTCCGAAGCTTGATGGAGAGACGTGCTTGGCGCAGGCGGTCGAAGATAGCGCGCAGGTGCTGCAGGTGCTCTTGATGGTCCCTGGACATGATGAATACATCATCTATATAGGCCCTTACAAACGGCAGGTCTCGAAGCAGGTTGTCCATGAATCGCTGGAAGGTCTGCGTGGCGTTGCGTAGTCCCAGGGAGAGCACCTGGAACTCGAACAGTCCGAAGGGAGTCGTGACGGCCGTCTTGCAGATGTCCTCCGGTGCCATGAGAACCTGGTAGTAGGCGTTCTCTAGATCTATGACTGAGAAGACCGCGCAGTCCCTGCAGTCCTGGAGCAAGTCCTCGATCAGGGGAAGGGGGTAGCGGTCGGGTATCGTGGCAGCGTTGAGGGCTCGATAGTCACCTGTGCAGCGCAAGCCTCCGTCTGGCTTGAGCACGAGGTGCAGAGGGCTGGACCATTGTCCAGATCCTGGGCGAATGATGCCTGCGTTGAGCATCCGATCGAAAGCTGCTTTGGCGGCAGCCAGGCGCTCGCCGTACAGGGGCCGGGGACGAGCATGCACTGGAGGACCTCTCGTGTGGATGCTGTGCATCACCGGTTCTCCACGTAGGGTAGCGCGGCCATCGTTGGGTCTGGCCAAGTCCTCGAACTCTGCTAGGAGGCGTTGGTACTGCTCCAAGGGTGCGGTGTGACTGGGGTCCTCGATGACGGCCACAACGTGGACTGCTGCCACATAGACCTCCGCTGATATCGACAGGTCGGTCATAGGGTCGATGAGACGTCGATGCTGGAGGTCAACCAGGAGGCCCGTGTGGTTGAGGAAGTCTGCCCCAAGTATAGCCACGGGCACGTCTACCACGACAAAGGGCCACAGGTAGGCTCGGCGAAGTCCCAGGTTCAGGTTGACCATGCGTTGGCCATACGTGTTGACTGGCGTGTCGTTGGCTGCCACCAGTCGGAGCGGGTGCACGGGCAGATGTTTTTCCTTCAACCTAGAACGGGGCAGAAGAGACAGCACAGAACCTGAATCTACGAGGAGGCGAGTGTTGCTGTTCCGGTCGTAGATGTGAAGGCGGTTTTCAGCATTGAGGCTGTCGGTGACCGCCATGGTTCCCGACAGCCGTCCTAGTTCCTCTGTGGGAGACGGAAGGTGCAGGGCTGTCTACAGTTTGTCGCCTGTGCCCCGAAGCGCTGGTGGTAGTAGCCAGGCCGGGGTCAACTGCAGATGACGGCCCCCTCGGCCGAGAGGCCTGTCGTTCTCCTGGGACCTGGTGGAGGTGGCAGCTAGCCGCGCTATGGAGACGCGGATGGCGGTGAGTTCGGCGAGGATCTGGGCCTGGAAAGTATCCGGCATGGCCACGGCTCCACCACGAGCTGGGGATGGACTGCGTTGGGGCCTGGGAGCGGCCCCCACGGCGAAGGTGGCAGACGGGACCTGCCACCTTCGCCGTGGGGGCCGCTCGACGATGCCGTCAGCGACCTCGGCGAGATCATCGAGGGAATTGTTGCGCAGAATGCGCAGCATTTTTGACACATTCGCCGGTAGAAGGTCCAACCATCGCACGCGAAGAGCCTCATCGTCGACGCTGCCTCCAGCCAGCGCCCGCGTGTGCTGCAGGAGCTGCGACGGGGTGCGTGTACCGAGCTCCAACCCAGTGAGGAGCGTATGCAGCTTCTTCTGCGCGGAGTCACCGCAGCGCGAGAGAACATGCCCTTTCAAAAACTGGTACTTGCCTGAATCTGGTGGCGTCTGTAGAACATCCAGCATGTCCTGGACGGTCTCCGAATCCAGGCTGGAGACGAGGGTGTTGTACCGGTGCTGGTCTGAATTTATTTGGTTGCACGAAAATATGCTTTCTAATTGGATGAACCATGCCTGCGGGCAGTGTTTCCAGAACGTAGGCGTGCGTACCGCCACGTGGCGTAGCGCGCTGAGTGCACTTGCTGCGTCACCAGCATCACCGTTGGGCCGAATCGGATGCGTGGGCGTCTGCGGGAGTGGATTCACATGGGTGCAGCTACCACGAGCCTCAGGGGTTGGCGCTGCGTTCATCATCTTCTTGCCGGGTGTCTCTGAGTAGCACTGAGTGAGCCTTGCGTTGCAGAGGAGCGGTTCGTCACTGCTGGTTCTCTCCGTGCAGAAAGCGTGGTCTGAGAGAAGAGATGTGCCACTCACAAGTTTTCACGAGCTTTGCACTGACCACGTGGTTCGAGATACGACACAGAAAAAAAAAATAATAATAATCCGCCGCGATCACGTCGGGGTCACCACTTTAGAGGATTAAAGGAAGGTGCGTGTGTATTTAAACAATTACAACACACAACGAATAACAAAGATGGCGGATCGAGGTCGTGATGATGCGCGTCAAGGGCACGGGCCCGCGCCGATCACGCTGAGCGAAGGTCGAGGGCTGCAGACCGAAAGCGATACGAAGGGCAAGAAGAAAGAATCGATACTCGCTTCACCCTATATACCGTCCCCCGACTGACAGTGACAGCTCGGACGTCAAGGCGCTGTTATCACTGCTGGTGGTTCTGTGGTACGGGTGAAGATGAGTTCGGGTCGATGAATTCGTTCCTCGGGATGAGAACTTGCTTCCTGCGGTTAACCCGAGGTGGCGGTAGCTGTCGGCTACTCTCGACCACCACAAGTATTTGAGTATTTGAATATTTGAGTATTTGAGTATTTGAATATTTGAATATTTGAATATTTGAATATTTGAATATTTGAATATTTGAATATTTGAATATTTGAATATTTGAATATTTGAATATTTGAATATTTGAATATTTGAATATTTGAATATTTGAATATTTGAATATTTGAATATTTGAATATTTGAATATTTGAATATTTGAATATTTGAATATTTGAATATTTGAATATTTGAATATTTGAATATTTGAATATTTGAATATTTGAATATTTGAATATTTGAATATTTGAATATTTGAATATTTGAATATTTGAATATTTGAATATTTGAATATTTGAATATTTGAATATTTGAATATTTGAATATTTGAATATTTGAATATTTGAATATTTGAATATTTGAATATTTGAATATTTGAATATTTGAATATTTGAATATTTGAATATTTGAATATTTGAATATTTGAATATTTGAATATTTGAATATTTGAATATTTGAATATTTGAATTTTTGAATATTTGAATATTTGAATATTTGAATATTTGAATATTTGAATATTTGAATATTTGAATATTTGAATATTTGAATATTTGAATATTTGAATATTTGAATATTTGAATATTTGAATATTTGAATATTTGAATATTTGAATATTTGAATATTTGAATATTTGAATATTTGAATATTTGAATATTTGAATATTTGAATATTTGAATATTTGAATATTTGAATATTTGAATATTTGAATATTTGAATATTTGAATATTTGAATATTTGAATATTTGAATATTTGAATATTTGAATATTTGAATATTTGAATATTTGAATATTTGAATATTTGAATATTTGAATATTTGAATATTTGAATATTTGAATATTTGAATATTTGAATATTTGAATATTTGAATATTTGAATATTTGAATATTTGAATATTTGAATATTTGAATATTTGAATATTATTATTATATGTGGAATATTTTTTTCGGTAGTGTTTGCGGGGTTCTGATGGCGATATGTTTCTAAGACATCCAGACAGACAGCCTTCAATATTGAACCTGAATTATCCAGAACAACTACTATTAACTCTATCCGCAACCAAGACAACTTTTCCAATATTATCTTCCATCCAACAAAAATCCGTGAAAAAATTGGGAAACTCAAGTCATCCTCCTCTCCAGGTCTTGATGGTATCACTGTCCTATTTTTGAAAAGATGTAGCGAAAATCTAATTCACCCACTCAGTATAATTATGGATCGTTCTTTCGAAAATTCCTGTGTACCAAATAGCTGGAAGATAGCATCTGTAACACCCATATTCAAAAAGGGTGTCAAGCTCAACCCAAGCAACTATAGACCAATTAGTCTCACCTCCATTGTTTGCAAAATTATGGAATCAATAATAAGTGATGACTTGAAAACATTCCTGTTACATCATAAAATAATTCCTGATCAACAACATGGGTTTGTTCCGAATCGATCAGTTACAACAAACTTATTGTGCGTGAATGATTGGTCAATACAATTGGACAATAATATTCCTATGGCCATTATATATCTTGATTTCTCTAAAGCTTTCGATTGTGTGCCTAGGAAAAGACTATTGTTTAAACTGGAATATTTTGGTATACGTGGACTACTGCTGAAATGGATTCAGAATTTTCTAGAAAACAGACATTTTCGTGTTCGAATTGATGATTGTTTTTCCGATAAATGTCCCGTACTGAGTGGAGTACCCCAAGGATCCGTACTTGGTCCTTCATTGTTTTTGTGTTATACCTCAGATTTATCACATGTGTTCACATCTACCTGTTCTTTCTACGCCGATGACACAAAACTCTACAATGACCCAAGATCGCACCAAGTATTGCAAAATGACCTAATCGCTTTGTACAACTGGAGTTGTGAATGTGTTGTACTTCATCTTGGAAAAAACAACCCAAGACATAATTATACTATAAACGATGAGCAATTAGTGAAATTGGAATATCACAATGATCTTGGAGTTACCATAACCAGTGATTTGACATGGACACATCATATTTCGAATGTATGCGAACGAGCAAATACAAAAATATACCTTCTGAAGAAAATCCTATCGAAAACGCCACCTGAAACGTTTACCAACCTTTACAAAGTCTATGTTAGACCAATTCTTGAATATGGAGGAGAAGTTTGGAGCCGAGATTTGGTTAGAGACCGTAACATGCTGGAATCTGTGCAACAACGAGCAACCCGAATGTCATTCGGTGTCAGGAGACCATCGTACGAAGATCGTCTGAATCAGCTATGTCTAACTACATTCAACGATCGAAGACATTGAGGAGATTTGATCCTAACATATCGGATTATTCATGGACTCCTACCGTCTCTTAGTAATATGTTCCAGATGAATGCTGACACTAGATTGAGAGGGCATAATTTAAAACTTAAGAAGGAACATTTCAAGACCACCAAACGCCAGAACTTTTTGGTCAATCGTGTCTTCTCGGCATGGAACAATTTAGATGCAGAAACAGTTGTTGCTCCCTCGGTTTCAATCTTAAAAACCGCATAGATTGTCCTCGAGATCGTCTAACATAACATCTATATACATATATCTGTTTTTTTTTTATATATTATCAATATGGGTTTTTCAGTGTTTCTTGTTTGTTGTATATTGTTCGTTATATTTTTTATTTTTTTTATGGAATTCTTTTATGCATATATTTATCTAATGAATCTCATTGAATGTAATTTCAAATCTTTTTATATTTTTTTATACTTACAATGTATTAATGGGCCTTTATAGGTTTGTATACCTCAGCCCATTCTCACTTGTTTAATAAATAAATAAATGTTGAAATAATATCTGATGTGTCACATCAAGGCCGTTTTTCATAACCTATAATTGAATGTATGTACACCTATTTTCCCCTTTCGTTTGTTTGTGCACTCTCTCTACACCACGTGTATTTTGCACCACTTTTGAGCATTCCTTTCGCGAGGTGCATTTCACACCAGTGTAGTTTATCTCCAAACCAAGTGTGAAATACACATCGTATCGATGCTAAATAGATATAATCTTGATATAATTATTTTTTTACTGGTTGGTATTGAATTGGTGTACTGTGGACTCATATCCGGTATGAAGATTTGTTGATGATTGATAAAACATCTTCAGATGATGAATTCAAGTTTATCATTCTTTTGAATATCATTAGGATAACTGCACTGAAAATAAGCTGATTTCAAGTGTGGTGTAGATTACACGACACCGAATAGCAGACGAAAGAACCTTTTATTTCACGTAGTACTTATTACATAACCCTCGTATTTTAAGGCGGAGGTTTTATTATTAAATATCCTATAATGATCCACTTCTTATCATTATATCGATTACTAGCTGACCCGGCAAACGTTGTTTTGCCATATAAATAATTTCCTAGTAATGTGCAGGGAGTGAGAAAGAAAGGAGACCGGCTTCGTTCTCATCCCTACTCCGTGCTGTTTACTGGGTCACAAGTGTCACCTGTAGACATCTGGCGGGGATAACTAATTAAACGACGATTGATCAGTTTTCGACCGGAGAGGAAAAATAAAAAATAAAAAAAAAATTAGGGGTGGACTACCCCTAACATTTAGGGGGATGAAAAATAGATGTTGGCCGATTCTCATAGATACCGGATAAGCACAAAAAAATTCATCAAAATCGGTCAAGCCGTTTCGGAGGAGTATGTTAGGGATGGACATAGATGAAACATAGATGTTGGCCAATTCTCATAGATACCGGATAAGCACAAAAAATTTCATCAAAATCGGTCCAGCCGTTTCGGAGGAGTATGTTAGGGGTGGACTACCCCTAACATTTAAGGGGGATGAAAAATAGATGTTGGCCGATTCTCATAGATACCGGATAAGCACAAAAAATTTCATCAAAATCGGTCAAGCCGTTTCGGAGGAGTATGTTAGGGGTGGACTACCCCTAACATTTAGGGGGATGAAACATAGATGTTGGCCAATTCTCATAGATACCGGATAAGCACAAAAAATTTCATCAAAATCGGTCCAGCCGTTTCGGAGGAGTATGTTAGGGGTGGACTACCCCTAACATTTAAGGGGGATGAAAAATAGATGTTGGCCGATTCTCATAGATACCGGATAAGCACAAAAAATTTCATCAAAATCGGTCAAGCCGTTTCGGAGGAGTATGTTAGGGGTGGACTACCCCTAACATTTAGGGGGATGAAAAATAGATGTTGGCCGGTTCTCATAGATACCGGATAAGCACAAAAAATTTCATCAAAATCGGTCAAGCCGTTTCGGAGGAGTATGGCAACGAAAACTGTGACACGAGAATTTTATATATTAGATTGAACAATTCCTACATTTAATATTAATCATTTTAATACGATTTTGCTGATGAATAAAATATTGAAAATATGAATTCTTTATTTTTTATATTCGCACGCCTATGGATATAATCTTCGGCTGTGTTCGGAAACTTTGGCCGCTAGTTGCTGTCACATGGACATTTATGGTTAGGATTTGAATTGTAAACATCCTAGTTTATTTATCCAATCCAATGACCTGTCGAATCAAAACAATATGGCGGCTTATGGCAAACATTAAGGGCCCCCGCAGACTGCAGACTTTTTATCGGCCGATAGTTTAGTCGGGTTGGGCTGAAAGTGCGCACACCGAGCCAACTTAACAGTTTGGTTGGTGAACAGGGCGCAGACTATCCAACAGTCGGCCGACTATTCTCGAACTAGTTTGTAACGGACTGTTGAAGCGGTCACACAATATGAAAATGTTGTCCAGAAAAATTATTGCTCTCATCATACTCCGGAGGAGGATAATCAAGAAGAGATTGCGAGAGCATTGGGTGCATCCCATTCTCAGTGACAGATTAGTTAGTGGAAAATTTTACACTATGCATTCCAAATTACTTGATTACCCGAAAAAAATTTTCGCCTATTATCGAATGAGCATTACCAGCTTCAATGAACTTGTCAAGCTAATTGGACCAGCAATAGCGAAGGAGGATACAAATTTAATACTTTCTATACCTGTGGAGGAGAGATTGAGCGTTACGATAAGGTAAGATAAACCACAAATACTTTTCAACTATTTTTATTAGAATAATATTACAAAATTCGGAAAATATTTACAAGTCATATATTTGCGATTCATCTGAAAAATTTGAATAATAAGACTGGGCTGTATCGTTGGAGTTGCCAGGTGATGAAATGTTTCGAATGGTTGTTGGTTGCGAAATTGGAAAAGAGTACAAGGGTTGCTGAACTCTGTTGTACGTACATGTTGGCGGAGACTGAACGCACCTAGCTGATCTTATCTGTTTAAAAACGTTAAGAATACTTATTTTAGCATCAAGTTTTTCTTCTGCGGTTAAACTTTGGAGTGAAGGGACCAGTGACAAAGCGAAGTTCACATCTTCATCAGTATTATTAGGCTCATTTAATGCCTTTAATAATGCTTCATCCACGTCCGTCTGCTTCGGTACATTAGGTCTCTTTTTCCGCTGACGAATAGGGGTGGGAGTGGATGAACCAGCTTGATCATCATGCTCATCATTTGATAAATTTTCCTCTTCCAGGTTACCTTCAGTAAGTCGGTTTTCCATGCATGGAAGTAAAAATAATAACTGTTCAAAGTAGACATATTTACGCCTTTTATTCGCAGCTTGCCCCGACTTAGTGTTCTTTTGAGCGTTTAATTCGCGACGAAAGCAAGTCCTTAAATTAGCCCATTTTTTTTGCACATCACGACCTGAAAAATATTGAAATTTAATTAATTTTTAATTTTTTACAGATATTGAAATATAATTAATTTTTATTTTTTTACAGATATCTGGCTACAGGAGCTAGTTTCAATACATTATCTTTTGATTATCTGATGGGAGCTCCTACAATACGAGATATTACTAAAACTACATGTGAGCAAATATGGAATATACTTCAACCATTGTATATGTCAACCAAAGAAGAAGGCGACTGGATTAAAATCGCAGACGAATTCTATAGTCGCACAAACTTTCCAAACATCATTGGAGCAATTGATGGCAAACATATACGGATGATACAGCCAGAACATTCCGGTTCATCATATTTTAACTACAAAAAGTTTTTTTCGTGCGTGTTAATGGCTTGGACAGACGCAGATTATAAATTTGTATATATAGACGTTGGTTCTTATGGAACAGCTAGTGATTCGGAAATATTTAAATCATCAGAAATGGGTAAACGGCTGTCCCAAAACCGATTAAATATTCCCTCCGGAAGGCAATTGCCTAATGATAATGTCGGAGATGTTATTCCATTCTCTGTCGTAGGGGATGAAGCGTTTGGACTTGGCAATCATATACTACGTCCTTATGCAAAAAGAAATTTAAACTACACCAAACGAATTTTCAACTATAGACATACAAGAGCTCGACGAATGGTTGAGTGTACTTTTGGGATTCTTGCTAACAAATGGCGTATATTTCACCGACCAATGGATGTCAATATCAATTTTTGTGTCAAAATAATTAAAGCTTGCTGTGTCCTGCATAATTATGTAAGAATCAAAGATGGAATAAATTTCACAGAAACTCTCTACAATTGTCCCATGAATAACTTAACTATAAATGAAGACAACCGAGGAAGAAATAATATGAATAACGTGCGACAGTACATGTCGTCATACTTTATTTCTCCCGGAGGCGCGATTCCGTGTCAATATAACAAAGTGTAATAATTGTAAATAGATAAATAAATAAATAAATAAATAAAAATTCACATAAATACTCTATTTTTATTTTTACATTCCTACCTTTGTTTGTTTTCTCCTCAGCGCTAAGCGAATTCCAATCAACAACAACTGCTTCGCAAACTTCCTCCCACAGTTTTTTCTTCATATTCGCGTCGGAGTACTCCTTTAAACTTTTTTCATAAAGCGCAGGTCTTTTCTCGACTTCTTCAATTAAGTTTTCGATGGAACTTTCTATAATCAACAATTGTGATTCGGGCGAAGCCATATTGAATAGAAGCACACGACGCCAAATCACAGAGCGAACTGAACTATCGGCCGACTAAACAATCGTCGTGTATGCGCAGGCGTGTATGCGCCAATACTGATTAAACAGTCGGCCGACAGTTGGCCGACAGATTAGTTTGAATGTAATCGAGTAGCCCATCAAACTTTTTTATCGGCCGATACTGAATCGCTGTAGTGTGCGCATATGCATTCCTCTCCATACTGATTAAGAAACCGACCAAACTATCGGCCGATAAAAAGTCTGCAGTCTGCGGGGGCTCTAAATGTTTACATATGTGACATTGGTTATAAACGGTTTAATTTAGTGATCTTTGTGAGTTTTTTACGTGTTTTTTTCAATTGTGGATAGTTATTAACGCTTCTACTGAAGAAATATGCCTATTTAATGCATTGTAGTTGGCTGTGGATCTCGTACTAACAGAGATAAAGTCGGAATGTACTCGGTTCCTACGGTTACAAATCATAGGTTCTTAACGAGTAAAAACGACTTATCTAAGAAGCGAAGGGCCCTTTGGTTATCTGCAATCAAGAGAGATGATCTCACAGATTCCAAACTCAAGTATCAGAGAGTCTGCAGTAAACATTTTTCAACAGGTGAGTCTCAGATGTAGCTGAAGTTAGCTTTAGATTTGAATCTGCGCACTCGCCAATTCACAGTTGACCAACGAATTATGTTTATAATTTCATTTAATTCCTGATAACCTGTTATGATGTGACAACTGAGTTTTTCGACAATATTTTATCGTTCCGGGGAATGACTATATATTATCAATTATTTCGATGACCCCGACGCTAGAGGATCAGTCACGAGGAAAGCTGAAGACGTCTGGGACTTTTCAGGGTTTCAGGATGATCACAATATACTCGTCGATCATATGTATATAGAAATTTAGAAGTATCTGCGTTCATAAGGGGGTTACAACACTTCCACCAGAATATTTTATATTTTAATAACGAAAAAAACTGATGATGTCGGGGACTTTTGAGGGTTTCAGGTTGATCACAATATACTGCTCAATTTTTGTTTGAAGGTGGCTGACAATGTCTCGAGTTGTGTAGAAAAGTTTCGGACTTCCATTGTCTAAAGGTATGAAGATTTGAATCCTGAGAAAAGAAAGGATGAGTTATGCTGAAAAAACGAAATAAGTGATGAATAATAAAAAAAAATAGTTAATTTTTATTCATCACTTATTTCGTTTTTTCAGCATAACTCATCCTTTCTTTTCTCAGGATTCAAATCTTCATACCTTTAGACAATGGAAGTCCGAAACTTTTCTTCACATACTGCTCAATCATATCTATATGGGGATTTAGAAGTATCAGCGTTCATAAGGGGGTTACAACACTTCCACCAGAATATTTTATATCTTAATAACAAAAAAAATTATGATGTCGGGGACTTTTCAGGGTTTCAGGATGATCACAATATACTGCTCGATCATATCTATATAGAAATTCAGAAGTATCACCGTTTATAAGGCCCATAAGGGGGTTACAATACCTCCACCAGAATATTTTATATCTTAATAACAAAAAAAAACTTATGATGTCGGGGACTTTTGAGGGTTTCAGGTTGATCACAATATACTGCTCAATCATATCTATATGGGGATTTAGAAGTATCAGCGTTCATAAGGGGGTTACAACACTTCCACCAGAATATTTTATATATTGATAACGAAAAAAACTGATGATGTCGGGGACTTTTGAGGGTTTCAGGTTGAACACAATATACTTCGATCATATCTATATGGAGATTTAGAAGGGTTTCAGGTTGATCACAATATACTGCTCAATCATGGGGATTTAGAAGTATCAGCGTTCATAAGGGGGTTACAACACTTCCACCAGAATATTTTATATATTAATAACGAAAAAAACTACTGATGTCGGGGACTTTTGAGGGTTTCAGGTTGAACACAATATACTGCTCGATCATATCTATATGGAGATTTAGAAGTATCTGCGTTCATAAGGGGGTTACAACACTTCCACCAGAATATTTTATATATTAATAACGAAAAAAACTGATGATGTCGGGGACTTTTGAGAGTTTCAGGTTGAACACAATATACTGCTCGATCATATCTATATGGAGATTTAGAAGTATCTGCGTTCATAAGGGGGTTACAACACTTCCACCAGAATATTTTATATTTTAATAACGAAAAAAACTGATGATGTCGGGGACTTTTGAGGGTTTCAGGTTGATCACAATATACTGCTCGATCATATGTATATAGAGATTTAGAAGTATCTGCGTTCATAAGGGAGTTACAACACTTCCACCAGAATATTTTATATTTTAATAACGAAAAAAACTGATGATGTCGGGGACTTTTGAGGGTTTCAGGCTGATAACAATATACTGCTCGATCATATCTATATGGAGATTCAGAAGTATCAGCGTTCGTAAAGGGGTTATTGACAGTGTCACTTATATATGAATCATTATCATGACAAGTTGTAATAAACACACGATATTAATAAAGTATATTTAATAATGTTATCTTGAAGTTATTCAACAAATAAATGCAATATATAACAAAGTACCAGGGTTCATAAGCTCCCAAAATGACTACATAACCTTGGAACAAGTAGAAAAACAAAGCGCACATTCAAGAGTGAAGTTAGGCTGCAATGACAATTTCGTGATATACAGATTGCAGCTATTAATTTCGTACGATAATAATAATAATAATAATAATAATAAGACGTTTATTTCGTAGTTAAAATACATTACAATACATTACACTGTTATAGTGCTATATCAATAAAAAAGATTAGAATAAACGTAGTTCGGTCACGAAAGCATATCTTGTGTGTGACATTAGTACTAAGGTGATTGTAATAAAAAATATTGATAAAAGGATTATTGTAGACATATGTAAATAAAAGAATACTAATATATATAAAGTTATAAATATAAAAATAAAAACAAATGTATGGAAAGATATGTAAATATATAAATCAAATCAAAACCAATAGAAACATATGGTGTGGCATAAATCTATTAGTTATAGACTAAAGTGTGGATGTCAGTGCGGGGCTTGGATAGAATATATTTTTTCAGATCTCTCTTGAACTTAATTGGATTCTGATTATTTTTTAGTTTGTCTGGTAGTTGGTTATAAAGTTTTTGGCTGATATATCTGTGGCTTTTTTGGCCGATAGCTTTATTCATAAAAGGGATCTTGTATTTATATCCTTATTTCTAGTATTATATTTGTGGTTAATTTTTTGTAGCTCATGTTGTGTTTTGTGTATCTTTATGTTGCTGAGATGAAAAAAGAGTTGTACTGGGTCGAATATCTCCGTTTGTTGGTGAAGTTCATCTGAAGGGTAAGTTCGGTTCTTATTGTATATTATTTTCAGTATACGTTTTTGAGTTATTGATACTTTATTCATTATTGTCTTATTTGTTGATCCCCAAGCTAATATACCATATGTAATATGTGATTGAACGAGGGAAAAGTATAAAGTTCTTGAAGATTTTTCTTCGAGTATGTCTCTTAGTATTTTGAAACGATATATCAGGAATTGCAGTTTTTTGATTAGGTAGCTTATATGCTATAAATTGAGAAATGTGAAGCAGCGCTTAGGAATTATGATTGAATAATTTTTTGGTTCTTGGTAGGAAGATATTAGAGATAGAGACGTTAATGTGTTATATCAGTTTGCTTTCTTCACGAGAATATCATATATAGTATACAATGTATAATTAATAGGAAAATCTATTTCGTCATTCTCGATGCTATTGACTTCTTTATATTTATCCTCATAGGTAATTGAACCATCTTCTGGAACTCCATAGAAATGATGGAATAATTTTCTGTTTATCTCCACTAGTAGAACATAAACAATGTATTCTAAATCGTCACAGATTATTTCATCCATAAGTATTCTACCTATTTTGATAGCGGTATCAAAATTCACAAACGCCGTGAAATAGTCCCATTTCAAATGTTTCCTACGGTCACTTGTCTCTCGAAATCTTCTACTCTCCTCATTAGTCTCTCTGGTATCGATTATATTCTGTAAATAATATTCATGGTTTTTAACGTACTGTCTTATTTCAGGCTCATCCAAATCAATGTTTCGGCAGTTAATCACACTTTCAAATGGATCATGAGTTATTACACACAAATAACATTTGAAGATGAACTTTCTGTCACTCGCGTCCTCCATGGAAATCTCACTATTCAGCAGTCTGTGTCATTATCTATATGCACCCAACGTTTACAAAAATTACATTTTATAAAACTACCTTCTTCATCTGTACCACACATCTGACAAATTTCTGATATGTTTTCAGATGATAAGAGAATAATAGATTGTAAGAAAAGTCTAAAACGCTCGGGATCGAATTCGGACAGCAAATCGGGGCAACTCCAGAAGGAATCCATAGTTCTGAATCTCGATAATATATATATATAATATAATACATAAACACCACAGTTATGTGAATCGTTTTGCTTGGGATATGCTTTTTCAGCATGAGATGAAATCTTCCACTTCGTTGGTACAATTTCAGTTATCCCCCTGGAGATGTTCCTGTTATTAAAAAAATTGGTGATTTTTTCAAATACAACGGATTCCTGATTAGAAAATCCTGGATCCAATATATGAATATTTTTCTGCTCCATATCGAGAATGACCAGTATTTTTGCTGTTGAATATAAGTTGGGTTGAAATTGTGTCGATGTAATATATATCACTGCAATCACTCAATAGGTTGGAAGCTATCACATCCAAACAATAATCAGTCAACCATTTATACATGACATTACTAGAATATAAGGTTGTTCTATTGTATTTCGAGAGCAGAGTTGCGTAATCAGAACTAGCTATCTTGATATTATTTTCACCAGCTTTGAATACCCCTACCGTGAATGGTATATCATTCTTTACACACGCCTTCATGTAGTATTCAGAATTCAGAAATAAACCATTCATTAAACATCGTGGATCATGTTCTTCGATTTCATCAACAGATGGAGTATATGGTGATGTTTCATTAAACAAGTCGTGAAGAGGTGATTTCAATTCGGAAATTCTGATTGGTGAGGTTAGATTGGGTTTAACGATAGGAGATCGCAACCCTTCGTCATCAAATTCATTTTTGGAAGATTCAACGAATGTATGTCTCATTTTCTCTAATTTGAAATGAGTCGGTCGCTTCCTACTAGAGTTAGATTTCCAATTCTCGAGTGCTAACGGTTGATCTATTTCAGTCTTCATTTCATTCAATCTTTTCATTTGAGAATCACTTTTCCGGACCGGTTTTTTTCCAATTTTCATCTTAATTGCTTTCAAATCGACGAGTATCTTGTCACGTATTCGTTCAATGAATCTACCAATTTTCTGATTGAGATCGTGTTTCAAAATATCGTTCTTAACTATTTTGAACCAACACTCCACATTTGAATTACTGTACCTGGTGATTGCCTTCTGTGTTTTTCCAAAAGTATTAAATATGCCTGTCCATAGTGGAACAAAAGGCATATAGTTTTTCAAAATATATTCGAGGAATTGTTCACATTGATATATATTTGGTGGATAATCCAAGGCAGGGAAGACCTCTTCTTGTTCGGTTATATTGTGAACTATTTCCAAATATAATTTATGGAAATGAATATAGAATGGTGATTCCTTGTATTGACCTCTTACGGCAGCTTCGTCCTGGATATCTTCCCTAATATCGAGGTCATGCATGTTCTCCAAATCCAAGGCGGAATTTTTATCAATTAATATTTGAAATTCTTTTTCCACCCAAGGAGTTAGAAGTGGACTCAATAAAATTATACATACGGCACGAAAGAATTTGTGCAGCTCTAAAAATGTCGAGGCTTCTATCATCTCCATAAATATTTTAAATACATTCTTGGGGATTTTCATCCTCTTCAATACACGAGAAACCATCTTCATGAAATGAGCACAGCACAATTTTAAAGTTATTACTGGGTTTTTACTTACTTCAGTCATTGTCAAATGTTGATGAACTATTTTCAAATATGTGAAAAGGGTCATTTCATTCAATCCCAGACAGACACCTCCAATATTAGCAAAACTCCAATCACAAACAATGCTATCAAATATTGGTCATGAACGCTGTAAATCTACAGTAACAAACCTTTTAAATTTTATGAAAAAGTTTGCTATAGTTCCAGCGTCATGCATAGAGCTTATCAATTCTGCAATAGGAATTATTTTGGATTGGATGTTGACCACCAATGCGTAATAAAACACTCTTCCAGATTTTATGGGACTGACAACACTACCTGTAGAATCGAAATATCCAACAACTCTTTTTCCTTTGGGTACCAAGGTATTAATTTGATGTTTACTGTAGAGGTAAACTAAGGTATCGGTGGATGGCCATTGCAAATATCGCGATTCAATTGGTTCTTTTATAGATCTCATTACAAGATCTAGATAGGAATTTTTATCCAGGTCTAAGTCAGCCTTGGCTTCAGATTTCGCCTTCTGGTAGACAGATACAGATCTAATATCTTGCCAATTGCCCAGAGCTAACAACTGACTATCGGCTGCTTTTATGTCCATATCTCTTCTGCTGAGAGGTGTAGACTCCAACAAATATTTTTTGACTTCTTGGCGAATTTTTCCCTTAAGTTGATGAGAATGTTGCTCTGTCTCATGATATTCATCTGCACGATCATATCGAATCAGAACTCTACAAATTTCTTCCTCTTTAGAATTGTAATATTCCATCCGGAATTTTCTACAATTGAAATGTTTACATTTGCCGTATTCAACAATAACCGGACCATTCAATTTTTTTCTTGGTAGATAACCTTTGAATGCTAATACGCAAGAAATACCTAAATCCCAAAGATGTTTTCTGATATAATTTCGCCTAGTTTCGGCATCATGGATTATATGCCACTTGATGTAGGTTTCCTTCTTATGAAACTAGTTATCTATCGAGGAACGATTGAAAACATTCGGAACGAAAGATTCATCTTGATTATTTCTTAATGTAATACTTTGGATAGATATGTCTTCTTCCGATTTTTCCTCGTTATTATCTTCCTGTATTCCTGGTTCCTGTGTAACTGTCTCTAGAGAACTGCTTTTTGTTCCTCTGGTTAGGTTCTGAATTATTGTGGACCTATTTCTTAACCAAAATCTCCACATCCTGTATTTATTTTTGGAAGATATTCAACTGTGAGCATATTATATTTAAGACACTTCCTGAACTCGTGGAGCATTCGAGATCATCAAGATCTATTTTGCATTCTCTAACCAATTTGATGAAGAGATCTATTCTGAGTTTTGTAATTCGTTTAGGCATTTTGGTTAACAGATGAAAAAATATGTTCAAGAAAATGAAAAAGAATGTTATTGAAATATAAACCACTTTCGATGATGTTTAATTTCAACATAGGAAACTTCGTCTCCACAAAGGATTCGAGTCGACACCGATTAACTTGTGGGAGTAAGTATATTGAAATCAGAAATAATTTAGCAAATACTGGCTTGAAATAATCTCGACACGCTTTTGCTTCGATAGGGATTAAACGCAGAAAAGAATACCAGATCGAAATTAAAGCCGTTTTCATAGAGTGCGTGAATCCCCTTCCCTTTCGCGTGATGATAATTATCAGACACGGCTCGAGTAGGTAGTCGAAAAAATTACTTTTTTTCAGGTGTTGACCGTTTTTATGACAATGTGTCGATTGCTTCCAAAGCTGGACGGTATGTTCATTCTTTCGACGGCAAAAGTTATGGAGTTTTATTGAATAACCGAAACATCAATCAGTGGAAAAGGTCAATTGATTTATGCATGCTTATATGTATACGATTAATATACGAAAATTTGTTACTGAAACTATAATATAGGTACTTTATAGTCACTCATTAGGTACGTGATCTTGTTGAAACAGCAAATGAGTACATAAGTTGAATCCTAAGATATAGGTATATAAGTCAAAATATAAAATGAGAAAACCTATATGAAAACAAAAATGATGAAAACTAGGAATTGACACTATATGAAATAATTTGATAAGTGTATCATTGCCAGATCTTCGACCAACATATTTCACATCGCTCGAAATATATTAGTTCGATTTTTGATTTTTTTATGATGAAAATTATAATATAGAAAGACGGTCCAGTACAAAGTGTGCCCAGTATCGTCAGCTTTTTTGGTGATTGGAATATTTTATTATTTGACGAATAGGTTGATATAGATATGCTCCAATTCCAAATCCATATAAAGAGTGCCCGTTTTTCGAGCTCCAACATGGGGATTTCAGTTATTATGATAGATATGCGATCGATTAAGTTGGGACAAATTAGAAATAGACACAAACTGGATTCTGACGGCTCAATTGGATTTTGATCTGGAACGATCAAATTTCCGTCAAAATCTTATATAAACTTATTATTTCATCTTTTGACTGCAGTAGAGAAAAACCTACCTAAATACTTCTGATTTGAATTAGAAACGACATGATAAGATTTTGTTCTTCTCAAAACAAGTTTGATCGCTGAATTTTTTTATTGTGATGATCCTGAAACCCTCAAAAGTCCCCGACATCATCAGTTTTTTTCGTTATTGAAACATAAAATATTCTGGTGGAGGTGTTGTAACCCCCCTATGAACGCTGATACTTCTAAATCTCTATATACATATGATCGAGCAGTAGTATATTGTGATCAACCTGAAACCCTCAAAAGTCCCCGACATCATCAGTTTTTTTCGTTATTAAAATATAAAATATTCTGGTGGAAGTGTTGTAACCCCCTTATGAACGCAGATACTTCTAAATCTCTATATACATATGATCGAGCAGTATATTGTGATCAACCTGAAACCCTCAAAAGTCCCCGACATCATAAGTTTTTTTCGTTATTAAAATTTAAAATATGTTGGTGGAAGTGTTGTAACCCCCTTATGAACGCTGATACTTCTAAATCTCTATATACATATGATCGAGCAGTATATTGTGATCAACCTGAAACCCTCAAAAGTCCCCGACATCAGCAGTTTTTTTCGTTATTAATATATAAAATATTCTGGTGGAAGTGTTGTAACCCCCTTATGAACGCTGATACTTCTAAATCCCCATGATTGAGCAGTATATTGTGATCAACCTGAAACCCTCAAAAGTCCCCGACATCATCAGTTTTTTTCGTTATTAAAATATAAAATATTCTGGTGGAAGTGTTGTAACCCCCTTATGAACGCAGATACTTCTAAATCTCTATATACATATGATCGAGCAGTATATTGTGATCAACCTGAAACCCTCAAAAGTCCCCGACATCATCAGTTTTTTTCGTTATTAAAATATAAAATATTCTGGTGGAAGTGTTGTAACCCCCTTATGAACGCAGATACTTCTAAATCTCCATATAGATATGATCGAGCAGTATATTGTGTTCAACCTGAAACCCTCAAAAGTCCCCGACATCATAAGTTTTTTTCGTTATTAAAATTTAAAATATTTTGGTGGAAGTGTTGTAACCCCCTTATGAACGCTGATACTTCTAAATCCCCATATAGATATGATTGAGCAGTATATTGTTATCAACCTGAAACCCCCAAAAGTCCTCACATCAAAAGTGTTTTTCATTATTAAAATATATAATATTTTGGCGCAGGTGGTAATCCCCATATGAACGCTGATACTTCTAAATCTCTATATAGATATGATCGACCAGTATATTGTGATCATCCTGAAACCCAGACGTTTTCAGCTTTCCTCGTGACTGATACATAAACCTCTAGCGTCGGGGTCATCGAAATAATTGATAATATATAGTCATTCCCCGGACGATAAAATATTGTCGAAAAACTCAGTTGTCACATCATATCAGGTTATCAGGAATGAAATGAAATTATAAACATCATTCGTCTGGTCAACTGTGAATTGGCGAGTGCGCAGATTTAAATCTAAAGCTAACTTCAGCCACATGAGTCTCAGGATACTCATGTCTGCACTGGCAACTTATTTTATTTTGCATTGTATGTAAAATATTCAGAGGATACTTATTACTATTTCTAGGGAAACCTGCTGCTTTGAAAGATGAAACTAATCCTGACTGGGTGCCTTCCCAAACATGGGACATACTTCACAAATCGTTAAGAAAAGTTTTGATGATGTTGAACGGAAAGCAAGATTGGACCAGCGAAAACACAAACTATCTGAGGTGAGTTGTGACAAAATTCGATGAAAGAAATGTAACAGAATGTAACCCAGTCTGATATGGACTTAGACTTCCATGGTGTAGATGAAGATGGACAAGAACAAGAAACAGGAAAATCAACACAAACTGATTTAACGATGGAGGAAGTAACTTTGAAATGTAAAAAACTGAGGTTTGCATCGCAAAAAATTAGTGATCTGGAACACAAAGTAGAGCATTCACCATTTGGACTGATGGACAGACAATCAGATGACAATACTTGGAAATACTACACTGGATTCGATTTTATTATTGTGAATGAAATTATTTTCAGTATGGTGAAGATATACATTTCCTCCTCACATACAACTGCTCTCAGTACATTCAATCAGCTGCTTCTCACACTCATAAAGTTGAGATTAGATCTGCATTTTAAGGATTTAGCTTATCGTTTTAAAATTTCTCCAACTACTGCATCAAAATATTTTGAAATCATAATTGGAATAATGTATAGGAAATTCAGACCAACTCTATTATGGCCGGAGCGTCCTGTTTTACGAAGCAATATTCCATCATGTTTCAAGGAAACATTTCATGATAAAACTACTGTGATCATTGATTGCTTTGAAATTTTCATTGAAAAGCCAGCTCTACTCAAAACTCGTCAACAGTGTTGGTCAAATTACAAGCACCATTATACAATCAAATTTTTGATTGGAATAACACCACAGGGTAGTATATGTTACATTAGTAATGCTTGGGGTGGACGTGTTTCTGACAAACAAATTGTGGAAGGTAGTAGCTTTTGTAAGAACATTATACCAGGAGATATTGTTTTAGCAGACAGAGTATTTTCGATAGAGGATACACTCAATGTATTGAGAGCTATATTGATCATGCCTGCATTCACCAGAGGTAAAAATCAATTACATCCTCTGGAAATTGAAGAGACCAGACAAATAGCACATGTAAGGATACATGTTGAAAGAATCATTGGTCTCATAAAAAACAAATTTAATATTTTCAAAGGTACTATTCCAATATCCATGTTGAGAAGGGGTACTGGAAATGTTAGTTTATTGGATGAAATTGTAACTGTTTGTAGTGTTTTGGTGAATATCTCTCCACCTATAATTCCACTTTAGTTCAAGGAATCCAAAAAAATGATAACAAAAATTTGATCATAATTATTTTATATATTATCAGAATTATATATGTGTATTATTTTGATATTTTATTCAATGATATTATTTTTGCCTAATTTTTCTGGTCTATACTTTATTTATGAATTTGACATGTGAAATTTTATAAATAAATATCTGTTGTTTGATCTTATCTTTTTCTTTATTGATAGAGCATAGGTACAAATATAATAATAATAATAATAATAATAATAATAATAATAATAATAACGTTTATTCAGACAAGGATAAAAACAAGAGAACAATGTTCCTATGTTTGAAATAAAACGTTGGGATGAAAACCGCGAGCGTTGAGCACTCCCAAGGGAGGAGCACTGAATGCTGTGTACGGCAAGGTGAACATATTTCAGTTTGACTTCACGAAATTTAAAAATGAGAGGAATATAAAGCACAAAGTTATATGATACAAATAAAATACAGGTTATAAATAGAAGAATAAAAGTTATAAATATAAATAAAATGGTACGAAAAATTAAATACAGTATATATGTATGCAATATAAAATATAAATAAAATATAAAACATGAAGATAGATAATACAAAATTTCAAAATCAGTAAGATAAGCATATATGAAAATTCTGGAATCAAGGATGAAAAATTTTTTCTCAGTTATTTTATTTAATTTTTTCTATTTCTGTTATATTTTCAAGTACGAATTTTTTTAGTTTTTTTTTGAATTTATTTGCAGAATATGTATTTATAATTTCGAAAGGAATGGAGTTCATAATTTTGGGACCTAAATAATTTAAACTTCTTTGTCCAATAGTTTTATTCATATGTGGAATAGAGAAGGGAGTTTTCAATCTGGTGTCATACCTCGAGTTGTAAGCAGCTTCAAGATTGTGTTTATTTTTGTATAGGTATATGGCAACATTATAAAAAAATATTTGTCTCGGATTGAATAACTTGGTTTCTTGAAACAATTTTTCCGAAGAATAAGTATGAGGTTTAGTATATATAATTTTGTAAAATCTTTTGAGTAAATTTTCAAGTGAGTGTAGATGGGTTTTCAGTATTCCACCCCATGCAATTATTCCATATGTTAGGTGTGGTGTTACCAGGGCATTATAAAGGGTAGTAAGATCATTTTCCTCAAGAAAATTTCTGGATTTAAAAAATAGGTAGATTAAGGATCGAAGTTTTTTCATGATGAATTCTACATGGGTATTCCATTTCAAGTGACTGTCGATATGTATACCTAAGTATTTCACGCTCGTTGCTAAATTTATGTTGATAGTGTTATGGTTTTCCTTTATATGTAGGGTGTTGAAATTAGGCAATTTATTTTTATACGAGCAGAAAGGAATGAAAAATGTTTTTTCATAATTTATGGTAAGTAATTTATTTTTGAACCATTTTTCAATCTGAAGAAAATCATTTTCAACTTTAACTTTCATTTTGTCCCAGTCTGCATCGTTGTAATATATAACCGTGTCGTCTGCGAATGTGATAATTTTCCCAGCTGTATCCAAAAGGAATAAATTATTAACGTATACGATGAACAGCATGGGACCCAAAACTGTTCCCTGCGGTACACCGTATTTTAAAGTTCCTGATGTGCTGAGAGTCCCATTTATGCTCACATATTGGGTTCGTTTCATGAGGTAATTCCGGAAGAGATCAAGTTGTAGACCACGTACTCCAATATCCTCTAAGGATTCAATTAACAGCGGAAAACTCACTGTATCAAAAGCCTTCGCCAGATCAAGAAATATAGCTAGCGAGGGTTTCTGATTATCCAGATCATGATAAATATTTTTTATTAGTTGTGCAATTGCGTCTTGAGTTGAAATACCTTCTTGGAATCCATATTGCTTTTCGGATATGATTTTATATTTTTTTAAATAACACCAGACTCTTTGTTTGATTATTTTTTCAAATATTTTAGTGAAATTTGTTAATAGAGATATAGGTCGGTAATTGGATGTGTCTAATTTATTCCCTTTTTTGTATATTGGTTTCTGTTAACGCCCTACGTTGGGTGTTGTATTTACATACATCCTGCGTACAATATTAGTTTAAGTTTATTTAGGTTTATTATTCATTAACTTTTAATTAAATAAGCACTGAGAGTACTCATGAATTCGAAGTTCTCATCATGTTAAAATATCGAAGCTCCCTCGTCTAAGTCAAAGGTTTGTCTATGTTTTTGGACCTATCGTGAAAAAGGGGATCCAACCTAACATTCTTCGCCGAGAAGAAGACAGAACGCTCTCAATACGCGCAGACAGCAGTTTTGTTGGATAAAAATTAGAAAAGTATATTTCCTCGACACGTTACAAAAAAATACAGTCCACTATCAAGTGAAGAGGAGGTGGTTGCAACCCAATAACTCGTTGAGAAGCCAGAGCGGAAGGAATAATTCCAGGTAGGTCAAATTCTTGGCGAACTTTTGATTTGTCACCATACCTCATTTTCTCTCATCAAAAAACATTGGTCCAATCGAGACGGATTTTTTGATTCATGATTATTCTCAGTGAGATTTTAGATATTGAAATTCTCATATTCTAGTAGTTTATTTGAATCGAATAAATTCAGAAAATCGGTTCGGATAGTGCTATAGTATTTCTATAGTTTTTAGACTGAACTGCTTTTTGCGCTCTCTTTATCTCTATTCCAATTAACACGTGAATTATAAAAAACTGGATTTCAGATTTTCTTTATCCAATTCAGTGGTCGCTTAAATTGTTTTTAAGGGGACTCCAATATACCAGGGACATACGATAGTTAATTTAATTGGCTTCCGGAGTTCGACCTTCAATCTCCATTGACTCACTCGATTCTCACCTCTCATTACATTACGGATAAATAATTCAATATTCCATCTCCCCTTTTCAGTTAGTACCTAGTTGATATAAGATATATTTGAAAAAAAAATGTCTATTAAACAACTCAAACAGTTTAGGGCATACAGAGATATCGCGTGTGATCGAATAGAAGAGATGTATCAAACGGCTTTGGCAGCAATTGATGATCTGTCTTTCCGAACTAGTTTGAGAATCAGATGTGCAGATATCGATGCTCTTTACACAGAATTCAATTCACAACACAATTCAATTATTCAAATTTTATCTGTTCAAGATGAACCAAACTTAGAACCGGAACACGCTGTTCGTAAGGAAATAGATAAAAGGTATTATAAAATAAAAGGAATTCATTTCGATCTTTTCGAAAATAACACTGTTATTTCAACTCAGCAGAAATCATCTCATGTTAAATTACCAAAAATTAATGTACCCATTTTCAATGGAAACCTTAAAGCTTGGTCTACATTTATAAGCCTGTATGATTCTCTCATTCACTCTCAAAACTCTCTCAGCAATGTAGAGAAATTCCAGTACTTGTTATCAGTTCTGACAGGGGATCTTAGTTCAATTAAAAATATTGTACTCAATGAGGATAATTATCAAATTGCTTATGATAATTTATCGTCACGATATTCGAATAAAAGAATACTAGCGAATTGTTATTGGGAGGATATATTAAATGCTCCGAAGCTCAATTCCGATTCTCCACGTGTCCTCAGACAACTCTTGGACATATTTTCTGATAATTTGAAGGCTTTGGAGAATTAATCATTTCCTGTGAAAAGTTGGGATTTCATTTTGTTCCATATGCTGAGTAAAAAACTCGATCCTGATAGTTTTAAACGTTTTGAGTTAGAACATGGATCTACAGAGATTCCTACTTATACTGCTCTCTATGATTTTTTGAACAAGCAATGTATTGCATTCAATTCACTCAGTTGCTCAAAACAAAAACCAGTAAATTTTCCTTGTAACAAAAAATCACCAAGTTTCAGTCACTCAAACTCTACTCAGTGCTCCTCTTCGTTGATGACAAATACTAATGTTCTAAGATGTCCCTTATGCCAATCAATTCATAATATTTATCAATGCCCTTCTTTACTATCAAAGTCGCCGAAAGATAGGTACAACTTGATCAAACAAAAAAAATGGTGTATCAACTGTTTGGGCACAAAACATACTTCACGAAACTGTGATTCTAAATATCGTTGTAGGATTTGTAATGTATCTTCGCATCACACCCTCCTACATTTTGATAACTCTCTGCCACTGTCACAATCTTCGAAATCTTTCAGCCCAGTTGAAAACATCCCCTCAGAATACTCTTCGGGCAATACCTTCACAGATACTACCCCTCAGACTGTCAATACTCTGACAAATCTCTTACCTTCATCCTCAACAGTTATATTCTCTACTGCTGAAGTTGAAGTCGCTGACATTTATGGAACTTTTCAAAAGTTTCGAGTACTATTGGACTCGGCCAGTCAGGCCAGCTTTGTCACTTCAAAATGTGCAAATAGACTTGGCCTAATGAAATCCAAGATGTCCCTTGCCATTAATGGCCTATGCGATATGGCATCGGTAGCTACTGATTACATAACATGCAATCTCAAACCCGTTGGTTCAATTGACCCCCTTCTCACTCTTGAAGCAGCAATTTTACCGAAAATTTGCTCAGATATGCCAGCATTCGATTTTCCTATTAACGAATGGTCTCATTTGGCAAACATTAAACTCGCCGACCCCCATTTCCATCTTTCTCGACCAGTGGACATGCTTCTAGGTGCCGACCTTTTCCCTATCTTACTCAAAGATGGAAAATTAACGGGAAACGTCGATGAACCCATCGCTATAAATACGATTTTTGGATGGGTTATCATGGGCAAAACTAAGGTGTCTGTCAATATCATTAATAGTTTTTCTACTTTCTTTAGTCCTTCTTTAGAGGATACTCTGAAACGGTTTTGGACACTAGAAGAAATCCCTCAACGTCTTCATCTCTCACCTGAAGATGTCAAATGCGAGAATCATTTTCTTAAAACTCATTCCAGAAATTCATCTGGGCGCTATATTGTCTCTCTCCCATTCAAAGCACCAGAGCCTTTCTTTGCAGATACGCGATCTCAAGCCCTCCGAAGGTTTCATTCATTGGAACGTCGTTTATTACGCGATCCTTCTTTGCATCTCGAATATTCTAATTGTCTCAGAGATTATCTTGAAAATCGTCACATGGAGGCAGTAGAACCTCCTACCAATTTTAATAAAATATACTATATTTCTCATCACGGCGTCATCAAGCCAAGCAGCACAACAACACGACTTCGTGTCGTATTTGATGCTTCAGCCAAGTCCCCTCTAGGGTTTTCCTTGAACGACACATTATTAGTCGGACAAAAGCTCCAAAGGGATATTGTTGCGCTCCTGATGAACTTCCGAATTCATCCATTTGTTTTCACAGCCGATATCAAACAAATGTATCGACAAATCTTAATTTGCGAGGATCAGCAGGATTATCAGCGTATCCTGTGGAGATTTTCTCCGACTGATCCTATTCAAGATTATAGATTAAAAACTGTCACTTTCGGAATTTCTTCTTCCCCGTTTCTAGCAATACGAACATTGCATCAATTACCTAATGATGAACGTCAGCATTTTCCGCTAGCTGCAAAAACTCTCTTGAATGACACTTATTTAGACGATCTCGTAGTTGGTTGTCCTTCTTTAGAGAATGCAAAATCTCTTCAACGTCAACTCATAGGCCTACTCGAAAAGGGAGGTTTTCATCTCAGAAAATGGGCAAGCAACCATTTTGATCTAATCAGAAATTTCCCTTCTTCTGATTGTCAACAGAATTCTATGTCTTAGTAATCAAGATAGTATTATTAAGATTTTAGGATTAAAATGGAATCCTACTTTCGATTTTTTCTCGTATGACGTCTCTTCTCTCGATTCATCGTGTACAAAAAGGTCCATTTTGTCCGAAATTGCTCGTATGTTCGACCCCTTAGAGTTTTTATCCCCCCTTACATTTTTCGCAAAACATCTCATTCAGCATCTCTGGATGTTAGGTCTGGATTGGGATGATGCTCCTCCTCCATATGTCCTCGAAAGGTGGACTCAATATAAGAATGAACTACATCACATTTCTTGTATTGAAATACCCCGTCTTTTATCAGGACCTTATATATCTTGTGAAGTCCATGGATTTTGTGACAGCTCCGAAAAGGGATATGCGGCTGTCGTCTATTTCCGATATCTTCAATCTATAGACGGAAATGAAAATATTCATATTCGGTTAATCTGCGGAAAATCAAAGGTTGCCCCTTTGAAAAAGCTCTCTATACCTCGTTTGGAACTCTGTGGTGCAGTCCTTTTATCTAAGTTGATTAATTTTATCATGAAATCTTTCTCGGAAAAAATCATATTTTCTAGAGTCTGTGCGTGGACAGATTCTACGGTTTCATTAACCTGGATCAAGTCTTCCCCACATCGCTGGCCAACTTTTGTCAGTAATAGGGTAAGCCTCATCCATGACCAAGTATCTCCCAATTTTTGGCACTACATTCCGTCTAAGGACAATCCAGCAGATTGTGCTTCCCGCGGTGTATTACCGTCAGCTTTGGTTAATCACCCTCTATGGTTCTCAGGTCCGTCTTGGCTCAAATGCCCCTCCGAAGATTGGCCTCTTTTGCTGCAGCCTCCCCCGCTTTCATCGGTACCAGAAGAAAAGACAATTGCTCTCATCTCACTCATCACGTTAGATGCTCTAGATTCACTCCTTGAAAGATATTCATCGCTAGAGAAAATCCAACGCATTATTGTTTATTGCTTCAAATTTATCAAGTTTTTGAAGAATCCTGGCAGTAAAATTATACCAAATATTTCTCAAGAAGAACTACACGAAGCCTTACTGATATTAGTGAAAAGGGTACAGCACTCATCTTTTCGCGAAGAAATTTCTCTCCTCGAACGAAATGGTCACTTACCGAGAACCTTTCGAAAATTGAACCCTTTCATTGGGGAGGATGGAGTTCTCAGGGTGGGCGGTCGCCTCCATCATTCCGGTCTCGCTTACGATCATAAACACCCTGCTCTCTTGGCACGAGACACTCGTTTAACTACACTGCTCATAGAAAAGGTGCACCAAGAAAATTTTCATCCAGGTCTTCAAACCACACAATTTTTACTGTTTCAAAACTTTTGGATCCTTTCCCCAAAACGAGCCATAAGACATGTTCTTTCACGGTGTCTCAGATGTTTCAAAGTGAACCCCTCTCCACTTGAACCATTCATGGGGAATTTACCCCCCCTCAGAGTTAGTCAGTTGAAACCATTTCAATGCGTAGGAGTGGACTATGGAGGTCCCTTCAATATCACGTTCGGAAAAGGTCGTGGTTTAAAAACGCAGAAGGCCTATATCTGCCTTTTTGTGTGTTTCTCCACTAAGGCCATTCATTTAGAGTTGTCATCCGATTTATCCAGTGAGGCATTCATAGCAGCTTTACGAAGATTTGTGAGTCGAAGAGGTCGCTGTAGTCATTTATTTTCTGATTGCGGAACTAATTTTGTGGGTGCTCGCCGACTTCTTTCAGACCATATGAAAGTTGCGGCAGAGCATAAGAAAATTAACTTTTCTTTCAACCCTCCGGCCTCCCCCCACTTCAATGGGTTGAGTGAGGCGGGAATTAAGGCAGTTAAATCTCATCTATATCGGGTAGTTGGAAGTCAGATTCTCACGTATGAAGAATTTTACGCCCTCCTCGTACAAATTGAAGCAATTCTTAATTCCAGGCCGTTGTGCCCTCAAAGTTCCGACCCAAATGATCTGACGGTTTTAACCCCGGGTCACTTTCTTACTCTAGAACCGCTCACTTGTGTCCCGGATTCTGATCTGTCCCATTTGAAACTTGGTCGACTTAATCGCTGGCAACTTGTGCAACGTTTCCAACAAGATATTTGGAAGAGGTGGAACACTGAATATTTGCACACCCTGCAACAGCGACAAAAGTGGTTGAAGGATGGTCGAACTCTGAAAACTGGTGATCTTGTCATTATAAAAATGAATTAACTCCTCCATTGCAATGGCGTTTGGGCCGTGTGGTCGAAACGCACCCTGGTTCGGACGGTATCATTCGGGTAGCTACTATTCGAACTCATCAGGGCATAATTCAACGACCGTTGGTAAAATTATGTCCGCTTCCTGTCAATTCATAGTAAAATACTATGTATTTTGGTGGGCGGAATGTTAACGCCCTACGTTGGGTGTTGTATTTACATACATCCTGCGTACAATATTAGTTTAGGTTTATTATTCATTAACTTTTAATTAAATAAGCACTGAGAGTACTCATGAATTCGAAGTTCTCATCATGTTAAAATATCGAAGCTCCCTCGTATAAGTCAAAGGTTTGTCTATGTTTTTGGACCTATCGTGAAAAAGGGGATCCAACCTAACATTCTTCGCCGAGAAGAAGACAGAACGCTCTCAATACGCGCAGACAGCAGTTTTGTCGGATAAAAATTAGAAAAGTATATTTCCTCGACACGTTACAAAAAAATACAGTCCACTATCAAGTGAAGAGGAGGTGGTTGCAACCCAATAACTCGTTGAGAAGCCAAAGCGGAAGGAATAATTCCAGGTAGGTCAAATTCTTGGCGAACTTTTGATTTGTCACCATACCTCATTTTCTCTCATCAAAAAACAGTTTCACTACTGAGCATTTGAAGATTGACGGAACTTCCCCAGTATCAATAATAAGATTTATGAGAAAAGCCAGTGGTTCTTTGATAAAGTCAACGATTTGTTTTAGGGTTTCTGCTTTTATATTGTCAAAACCGGTTGCTTTTTTATTCTTTAGGTTTTCAATCACTTCTTTTATTTCTTCTTTATTTGTGTGAGAGAGATAAAGAGAATGTGTGAAGAGACAATATATTTATAAGTATGAGGAGATATTGAAACGTTTTCAAATGCTTTGAAAATATATTGAAACGAAGTTAAACACTACACTAATGATGGCATATTATTACAATACAGTTATATGCATAAGTAGAAATCCTAAGTAGAAAAAAATTATGTGGCTACAAAATATGTGATCATAAAGTATAAAATAATTAAAAATTAATTAATCAATGCAAGTTGTAAGCACTTCTAATTGGCACAGTTACTACAATACCAAACACAATCTGGAGTGTGGTCCAACCCAACACATTCAAAGTGAAACCATTCTGTCTCACAGGCATCTCCATCACATCTAATCATTGGTGTACCATCATCGACACCTTTACAAATGTAATAATGACTGATTTTGGCAGCACCCTCTTTAATTGTGAAATATTTGCCTAAAAGTTCTGGCATTATCACTTCTGAATGAAATTTCAGTGCAGTTGTACAACAATTTTCCCAAAATGTTATGTCTGGTAGTATTCTGATGTGAAAGAATAAATTTGGAGACCATATCACAAAATCACAATATAGCAACTGCGAGACAAATATTTGCATTCGAACTTGGTAGTAGTAACTGTGTTTTTTATCTAATGTTATTTTTCCATCTAGTTCAACTAAACATGAGCTCTTCATTGTTAAATATTCCTGTATGTCCTGTATATTATTGGTGTGTAATAAATAGGGACATTTCACCTCTAGACACCCTCCTAAGCAACATTCACAAAAAACTAATCGATCTGGAGAAGCACCCAATTGGGGCCACTTCTCATTGATAAGTAATCCCACTTCATTAATATTGAAAAATTCATGATTTGCCTCTTCCATAAACTTCTTATATTCTTCTACAGCCTTATTTTCATTTGATATACCCCATGAAATAGCTTTACTATAAAATGGCATTTTAGTTGGATAGCAAATCAATTTTATGAGGGAGAGGGAAGGTTTCTCCTTATTTGTTCTACACACTGATTTTAATTTGGATGCAGTTATTCTACCAGCTCTCTGTTAATACCAGTTTTGATTTTGGGATTGCTGCCTGGTAGCCTCCTCTATTTTTGTAATTCCTTCATCTGTTAAGGAAATACTTGACTTTTTAGCTATCCTCATGAGCTCAGAATAGCTCTTGTTAATATTATTTTCATCCTAGAAACTAAAATCTCAATTCTATTTTGAGAAATCTGGGTAGCGAATGGCTCTACAATCCTCATGAGAGGACAGCTGTATCCTAATTTGCTCATTGTCTCCAACATATCAGCCATCTCATTTCCTGACAATGGTGGTACTTCAATTCCTCTTAATGAACTGCTTTCTTGTTGGTGTGTCGTTTTTCCCCAATCCATTTCATGTGCTGGTACAATGTCAACTTTTTTTGACATGGATGGCATATACCACACAGCTCCTACATCTGTGCAGGATATTGCCTTTCTCCTTGAGTTTGCATATTCCGCTGCAAATAATATGGCACCAATATGACTGCAAACTTCACTGTTTCCAGCCATACAGGTACCTACAATGAGCAGTACATATGCTACCTTCCTTGAATACAATGCACCAAACATCTAATGGTTTAACTCTCTGTGAATGCTTCACCTGAAAATAAACCATTAGGAACTCCGAAATCAGTATACTGGTTAAAAAACTCACCTGACCAACTAAAATGAATAAATTATTCTCCATCTTTGTTGCCACCCTCACAACCAAACCAGATTGGAAATACTTATATGACTCCAAGCTTTTGTAGGCATTCATCTGGACTTGGGAATAAAAGCTATGAGTTAAAACCAAATAGGCAGCAATATCCATGAATGTTACAGGAGGAACAGCATCAATTGAATAATCCAAATCAGCATCAGAATCCAATGTAAAAGGATCTAGATTATTAATCAATCCCAACTTCATTTTATACCTAAAACAAATACAGTGACAAAAATGTAAACGAAGGAACTGAATGAATTTTTTTAAGCATACCTTTCACCAATATCTCTGCTATTCAACATCAATGTCTTTAAATATTCACTCTCCATCTGAATTCCGTTTCTAAACACCAGAAAAACTCCGAAAATAAACACAATTCAGTCATACTAGCCAAGGTCCAGAAAACAAATGATACTTCAATGGCAAGTATCGGATTGTATGCCCTCATCCGCCATATTGGGTCACGTGGTATGGATTAGCTAATTCAATAATAAGGAATAATAACAAAATGAATGTAATCATGATAGGGTTCACATTATATTATATTTATTTTTAGGGCCCGTATTCTTTAATTGTAGAGAGTAGAAAACAGATTGTCTATTTCACTTCTTGACAGATGATTAATATATTTCCATTTCCTTCTCACTTTGAAAAAAAAACATACTCATCTCATGTACAATACCTATCTGATTGAAACCGTTTTTACTATTTTAGCCAACTATCCAATATTCAAATCATGATGGTGATTGTGTCCAGAATAGCTGAAACATTCAGGTTTCATGCAAAAACATCAGTCAATGCAAGACAACATAATAATAAGGAATCAATTTCACTAAAAATCAAAGAGCAACTGCTCTAGAGCAAGAGCTCTATTTTGAGAGAAGCAAATAACGGGATCATTTCAACCAACATAAATCATTATATTTCACCCACTGAACATTTATTAAATAATAACTGTGATGAATTTAAATTTTGTTCTCTTCAGGTTCTCTCCTTCAAGTGAGTAGGTACCCACTAGTAACTGGTAGATAGTTTTTAAACCAGTGAACATTATTGGGGTTATAGATAAACACGAAGGCATATAACTAGATATATGTATTTTTCAGATACCTTTCACTAGGTTGGAATTTTGGACTGATAATTTTGAGAAAATAAATGTCCACTCATTACCAAAAATAATGATTTTTATCAGAAAACAATTTCAGATCCATTGCAGATTATTTCCCATGAAATTCACATTTATGCACTGTTTCAATTTTATGATAGAATGATATGAATACAATCATTCAGCTGTCAAATATCACATAAATATCACATGTAAAGTAAATGAATATCAAGATGCTTTGTGAGAATTATAACAGAATTCAAAATTTCAGCTTGTGTTTCAGTATATTGGTATGAAATATCCATCATTCCATATCATCATAAAATATATCCAATTATTGAATAAACCATTCATTATAATTACCATTGCTCTTTTGCAAAACTGGAACAACATCATAGCTTATCTGTAGGTAGACATGAAGAATCATCAAGCAGATTATGCAAGATAATTAAACATTACAACAAAATAGAAAAAATATATGGACCCACTATTTCATTAATTTGACTACTTCATCAGGCAGGTATATTTTATTCAGTCAAATTAACAGCCTCATTTGTGAATAATATCATCAAGAAGAGGTAATTGAAGTGTTAAATTATAGTAATAATATAATTTCAAAGTGTACATTATTGAAGCTCCAGATTGAGCTGCAAATCTATTGAGATTCACCACTGTTAGAATTTTTAGAAAGATTACTAAATTGAACATCTAATTTGAACTTTGGCTAGGTAGACAATCAATGAGAGGTGTGAAATTTCCACAGTTCATGAGTTTAGGTACCTATATTTCTTCAACCTATAACAAAACTAAAAAATAAATTTGATCCTATGCTTTTGTTCATGGAGGGTCCTCAGGCTGAATTATTTTCATTAAGTATCTGGTAGATACTTTATGTTTCATTTGAAGTGAATATCAAATTAGAAGTTTTTCTTTATTTGAAAATATAAACATTGTCCAGCAGAGATTTTCAATTTCGAGTGAGTTTATTCTTGCTGATGAATAATGAGATTCCATTACTTTCTTGTTATTGATAATAAATAGTTATACTGAGAGGGTGTAGTCCCTCCTATCAATATGGAAAACTGCCCAACATTTGGCTATTGATAAACTTATTCAGTTTATCCATGCTACAATGATTTGTTAATACTGAAAAAAATTATAATCAATCACAATTCCCATTATAATTTCAAGAAGTTGTACTTACTTTCCTTCCTCTGTTTGACCTGCGATGGATGATTGACCTTCCTATGAGTAATTCATCACCAACAGTTTGATCTCATATTCAGGATAGAAACGTTTTTCCATTTCTTGGTGCCTAGTCTGTTATGGTCACATCTCACGAAACCAAGTAAAATAGTGATTTTCACATAAACCTCGTAGTTATATATGTCTAAAAGATGTGATTCTCTTGTCATTTCTATATGGAGGACACTTGCATGAAAATTGTGACCACTTTAGGTGCAAATTAGGTCCATATCATTCATCAACACGATCAATTCCAGAAATTAAATATTGACCAAAATGATCATGCATATTGAATAATATCAATTTTTATCACTGATATAGGTACTGAATATTGTTTCTGATTCAATTTTGCAAGTGAAAGTGAATGTTACTTATATAACCTCAAAATTATAATTCGCTGCCAACTCCAACTTCATGGCTGTCAATAGCAGGTAATTCGATTTCCTGAAAATTATCAGGGTCCTGAAAGATTTTGTACCGCTAGTTCCGCATACACCAGAAAAAATTAGCGGGACGTCCCGCTATGATACAAAATGTCCCGGTAAACACCGGATATAAAATCGATATGATCCACAAAATATCTCTCTGTTTATCTGCCAATTTCCCCCTTGCCTTTTCGGATTCATTTTTCACTCTCTCTCTTTTTGATATTGCAGGTACATAGTATGTACTTGATTTTTCTACAGGGATCAATTTTTCAATTTTTTGGGCTAAAATTTGTAGAACCTCTTTTCCTAGTCTCCTGAATTTATTCAATAAGGGCTTGATTATAATTTCTGCCAATCTATCCCTATCTGTGTTATTTAAGGCAACTTGCTTGGCTTTCAGTAGGAGAGCATGTCCAACGATATCATTCTTTAGAAAGATCTCTAGGTCAATCTCGTTCACGTAACTATTTGAATAGATACATTTCAATTCTTTCTGCGAAGACGCTATAGATGACGTAGATGGTCCACTTTCTGACAAATATAAAGTTTCTGTTGTGGTGATAAAAATAATTGGATAACCCTTTCCGGCACGGTGAATTCGATACTTTTTTGACCCGTGCTGCACGCATTCTGGAAATTAGTGTAATAATGATAAAAACTCATCAGAGAGCAAGGATAAAGTAATTTAAGATAGTTTCAAAAAAAAAACTAATGATATCAATAGTTGTGAAAGAGAAAACAGCCGGTACACCGTATGTACCACCGTGCACTTTATGAAGTTTCAGAAATGAATGTAAGTATAAGTGAAAGAAAACTTTATTATTATTACAAGAATGAATTATTTCTTATGATATAGAGAAAAGCAATTTCTATCTTTAGATAAGCACAAGGGAACACTGCAAACGCTACATTTCCATTCGGTTCGTATTTGACGTTTATTGGTACTGCATAAAGCGCATCTTCTACTGCTGGTGCGTTCGGGTTGATGTGAAGACTCTTTCAATCGAATTGATGTGGAAATGAATGGTTTATGGCCTTTGATTTCTACAGGTGAACCACTTCTGTTCCGCTTTTTGCGTGACATAATGGTATCAGAAACGAGATGAGTGATTACTTTCCTTCTGAAATCTTTGAGAGTTAGAGAAGGGACTTCACGATTATTTTCTGCGAGTTTTTTATATATTATAAAGCTATTAACAACACATGCATCAATAAAATAAAAAAATATTCGATGCCACCATTTATGACTCTTCCTGTTGATCTCGTAGGACGATTTTAGCTGGTCAAATTTATCGACAGCATTCATAAATTTATTATAATCCTTCACAACTTCCGGATATGCTATTTCTGTGATTGAACCATTTCTCTCTCTTCTCCGTACAGTCGTCACATTCAGAGGATTGTGAAAATTGGAAATCATGTGTAATGTTCTTCTGTCCTTCCATTTCAGTGCTGAGAGCCCAGTGTTGCTGACAAAGTGGTCTATGTCCCCTCTTTTCATTGATTTGTCTGTCACGAACTTTGGTAATCGTTTTCTTGTACTATTTATAGTTCCGCAGGCAAGTATTTGTCGTTCCTTCAAACTATGAAGCAAGTCCACACTACTGAAATAATTATCAAAAAATAAATGATAATTATGCCCTGACAAATCTGCAGACAAGTTCTCCACTACCCTCTTCCCTAATGACTTTTCTACCATGTCCCCAGATTTGCCTGTATAGATTTGAAATTCATAGCAGTATCCTGACTGATCTGCCAACATCCACACTTTGTATCCTCGCTTTATTGGTTTTTTCGGCATGTACTGCTTCAGCGTACTTTTGCCTTTGAAGCGAATCATTGATTCATCAATTGCCACATTTTCTGTTGGGATAAAACATTTCTTGAAATTACACTGTATCATATCCAAAAATGGCCGAACTTTATAAAGTTTATCAAATGTTGGTGAACCTCTTTCTGGTAATAATGTGTTGTCATTTAGATGCAAATTATTCAGGATCCAACCAAACCGATTGACATTCATGATATTTGATATATATTCATCAGGAAGATCTGGTGCTGACGACCAGTAGTCCCTGTAGCTAGTTGAAACCTTTATACCCATAAGTAGATTCATCCCTAGAAAAGCCTTGATCTCTTTATCATTTGTCATAAGAAATTGTTTCCCATTTCTCTGCTGCTTTTGTTGAGCATACAAATTCGTCTGGAACACAATATGTTCAATAATCTCATCTGATAGCATCAGATCAAATAGTTTATCTGGATCATAGTCATCCAATTCTTTCACAAAATTCGCAACACCACATTCCTTGTTGAATGGCGAAATTGGATTCATCGTATAAGTCTTTTTCCAGGTTATGTCAGTTGGGGTCTTATCGAGCATCAGTTGCTCTCTGAGTACATTCAAAGGTACTTCTGACTCAGACTCGTAATCAGTCTCACCCGCTTCGATACTTGCATTCACTATTATTTCATCCATGTCTATTTCTACATCCATTTCTATTTCTTCGGGTTGCTGCCCTTCGAAACTGATGTTCTGATCTTCTTCTTCCTCACTTTCACTAGTTTCTTGATTCGTATCTGATGGTAGATCCTCATATAATTCATCATAAAATTCGTTCATAGTCATACCAACAACCCTAAAGGGCAATTCGTCTTTTCCACCACGCGACATAATGAACTACCAGAAGGTGCACGGTGGTACAGATAGCGGTTCGCTGCAAAATTAGGTCATATAATACAAACGGCTATAGTTGAACTTTCAACATTGTATACCTTTAAATATTTGACTGTCCAGCAACACAAGGCAGGATAGTTCCGATCTAAATATTCCTCTGAAATATTAAAATTTCACGGCCGCCACAAGCTAAACAAATAACAGTATGAACGCCTTCATTCAAGTCTAAAAAACACATGTCAAACAATGAAACAACAGGTTGTATCATCTAGTGGGCAATGTTTGAACACCTCTCATGCCTTTGATATGAATATTGTTTATAGAAATCTGCTCGGAATATGCTATAGGGAACTGTAAAAAACCGGTACAAATAACGACCACCATGCAGCACATGCCACAAATTATGTGGTACAAGACGTGTACCAGCGTGCCTGAAAGGGATAACTCATTTTCTGAGATTTGAATACTTTCTTGGGAAGGAACTACTCCAAACTCAGATTTACCATCAAGACATATATCAAAAGGATCATCTTCACTGCTCTTAGATCGTTTTTTTGGAGGCACATCATCATTTTCTTTATTCTGTGAAGAAATGTTATAAATTATAATTAATTCTGAGTATTTGAAACTATATTATGTATCATCCTCTACTAGGTATATGGTATCATTCATATTATTTTGAAGGTACATGCAGTGGCGTAGCTGGCATGGGTGGCACACAGTGCGGATATAATTTGAAATATGATTCGAATAATACAAATCGAGTTGTCATTGTCCAATTTCTTCAAATTGGCTAACCATTATCCTAATCTACTCTAATGTCATGCTTACATTTTCATTATGTCGTTTTATTCCGACTTTTAATCGGATAATGTCGCCTATATTTCCATCTGCCAGTTGACTAATCTGTCCCTCTGTCAGAAATGGCAAAAGGAAATCTTCATCTATATTTTGTTCTAGAGAATAATACAATAAAAATGAAATATTATCGAAGGGTTTCTAGGTGAGTGAGTACATAAAAGATGAGCTAGTTCTACTTGGTCGGCATGAGGGTTTCTCTTGAGTGAAGGTCAAACCATTGTGTCAAACACTTTGTTGTAAGAATCAGTTTCTTGACTCAAGAGTAGCTTAACTTATATTGCGTTTTGTTTAGTTTGGCGTAAGAGAGTTGCATATGATACAAGATAATACAGATTCATGAAAAGATATTAAATGATAATATTCTTAGAAGAGATCTCTCCTGATTTGGAAAGAGACGTTATCAAATGACCCCATTATTGCTTCACTATACCTACTCAATTCTGAAATTTGAAAAATTCTCAAGCGATATTATTATTTCAACTCTGAAAACAGTATAGACCTATTTTTGAAATGCAAACAAATAAAATGTTCAATTGTTTTACCTATTTACATATAAATACATCATGTTTGTACCTATCTAATTTGTGTTTGTGTTTATACATAGTTTATACATAGGTATACTCAATTTCAAACTTCCCGGACAGGTGGGACAGGTGACACGATTCTAAAAACTCCTTTATTGGTGGAACCATATTTGAAATAATACAACACCGGAATCACGACAGAAATAAAAAACACAGAGCGTATCTATAATACTTACCACTGCTTGAGACTGAACTGAATAGAGCAAAAACTGAACTGAATGCCGGTGGAGCATTGACATTGAGCCGACCCGGTTTGCGGCTATCGATCGCGATCCCGATACCGATTCGGGAATCTTCGATTTCTTGATCCCGCCAGATTGAACAAACTCGCGCGATCTTATGACAAGAGAAAATGCTTTCAATTGAAAAAAATTCCATTCAAGCGAAATTTTGAAAAATTTCAAGAACCACAAAGTTCTCATAACAAAGGAATATACATCCAAGCAAAATATTAACTATTCATATAAAGTAATCTATTTCAAGATCACAGAATAACTTGACCGAAGTATAGCTATTTTTTCAGTGTAACAATACCATGGCAGATGATCGCCAATTCATTTTCTCTCCAACAAACAAACAAGAAATTTATCACACAATCTTATCTATAAAATCTAAAGCGTAGGGAGTTGATGGAATTGGAGTTAATATGCTTTTATATGCCTGTCCCGTAATCCTACCTTATCTTTGTCACATATAATAATAATAATAATAATAATAATAATAATAATAATAATAATAATAATAATAATAATAATAATAATAATAATGATAATAATAATAATAATAATAATAATAATAATAATAAGCCTTTATTTCCAACAGGTACAAGAACCCAATTAAAGGAAAAAGAAGAACAAAAGTTTCAAATTTTTATCTATGAATAACATTTCTAATGAAACAAATAGCATTCAAATAGTGTTAGTAAAACAAACAGTGATATAAGACTATAAATAAAATAATAAGAAAATGGCAACAAACAACAATAATACCGTGGATAATGAATAATTATCAACAATTCTTTCAATTCGTGAATACGATCGATGACTACATGGAGACTATCATTATTGAGATCACAGATATGGCAAATTTTATTGAAGATATCGCACATCATATATATCGGATTTTGTACCATGATATTATTTCGGGCTACTACGTTGTAAAACAGTAAAGTTTTCCTTGACCCATGGCGCGGTACAAGTAAATTGATTTTACTTAGCAATGTTGGACAGTCAACAGAGTTATGCCACAATTTGTACAGGAAAGTGACTGCCAAAATTTGCCTTCTACAACTTAAAGACGGAACTGAAAATCTGTTAAGATAGGTCGCGTTTTCAATACCCCTTACTGGATAGGTCCCATCCTCACGAAAAGCTAAATATTTGAGAAATCTTCTCTGAACCGATTCAATAGTGTTTATGTGACATTGGTATATGGGGCTCCAAACCAATGAACCATATTCTAGCTTGGAACGAACGAAGGCAAAATACAATGTTTTGAGGGTTGATATATTCTCAAAATAACGACTATTCCTCAATATAAAACCCAGAGCTCTTGTAGCAGCAGCGACCATCTGATTGATATGTGGAACAAACGTTAATTTGTCATCGTAAACAATGCCTAGATCTTTGCATTCTGCACACCTATCCAGTATAACTTGATCAATATCATAATCATGGTAAATTGGATTCTTTTTTCTGGTGAAAGTCATGACGTAACATTTAGAAACATTCAGGCTCAATTTATTAGTTGTGCACCAATCCCTCACTTTATTTATGCTCAACTGTAATTGGTCGCAGTCCCTGGATGATTCTATATCTGAGAATATTTTTAGATCGTCTGCATAAGCAAGATTACCATAATCGAGATTATTAATGAGGTCGTTAATGAAAATGTTAAATAATAGTGGTCCTAAGTTGGATCCTTGCGGTACACCAGAGGTCGAGGTGAATAATGGGGATTTAACGTTGGCATGTTCTACGAATTGTTGGCGACCATATAAATATGATTCGAATAATTTCAGAGTATTCGATGAGAAACCTATATTATTGAGTTTTGATAGTAATATATAATGATCAATCTGGTCGAAGGCTTTCTGAAAATCAGTGTATATAACGTCAACCTGTCCTTGGTTGTTTAATACTTCGCTAACGAATTGAGAGAAACATGCTAATTTGGTAGTACAAGCGCGTGCCGCCATAAATCCGTGTTGATTCTCTGATATAATTAGTTTTGTCGAAGAATAAACAGTGTCGTAAACAATTATTTCGAAAAGTTTGGAAAAATTACATAGAATTGAGATTCCTCTATAATTCTTTAAAAGTGATGGATCTCCTTTTTTTAAGATGGGACACAGCCTCGCGATTTTCCAGAGATTTGGAAAAGTGCATGTTGAGATAATCAAATTGAATAGGAATGAAAGTGGCTCTGCTAGTAAAACTATACAATCTTTCACTAGAAAACTAGGTATTTGATCGATACCGGCTGAGTTTATTTTTGAGTTTATAACTTGCCTTGATAATGTCTGCGGGAGTTACCGTCTTGATGGATATGGAATCATAATTATTCGGGATGGTTTCGTAGGATAGGTGCGGATTCTCGGTAGAATCTCTATAAACGCTCTTGAAATAGTCGGCAAATGCGTTCACTATGGCTTGGGGCGTTTCAAATGTATCGATATTATCTCTAACTGTACCAGGTATTCTCGAGTGACCCCTTTTTTGTAAAATGAAGTGCCAGAAGTTTTTTGGTTCCGTGGATATTTGCTGCTCAGACTGACGGATGTATTTTTTGTAGGCGGCCTTGATCTGCGATTTGACCATTATACGAAGTTCGGTGAATCTCTGGTATAAGTTATCATTTTTAGTTATTTTATATCTCCTCAATACTCTTTCTTTTTCTAAAATATTATCTATTATTGTTCGGTCGAACCAGAACGGAAAGCTTCGGCGTCTAGGGATTTTGGTTGGAACATAAGCATCAAAATTATAATTCAGCGTATCATATAGAGCCGTACATGCACTATTAACATCATGTTTTGAGTACATTGCAGACCAATCAATGTTACTAAAACTATCGTAGAGCGATATATAATCTGCTTTCCGAAAATTATAGACCTTTGGTGAATTACTTTCGACACCAAATGGCTTTTGTCTTCCACGAGAAGCCTTAAAGTGACACACTAGGGAAGGATGATGACGATCTTCGTCAACGAATGGTAATAGGTCTTGTTCGACATTACAATCAAATGAGGAAAATATTAAGTCTAGTATTCTATTATTATCATTTGGTATCGAATATATAATATATAATATATAACTTATGCTTGGAAAAGAGTATATTTCCTGCTGGAAGATAGCCAAAATCATCCCTATTCCGAAAACGAAGTGTCCTGAAGACTATATATAGCTCATTGCGCCCAATAAGTCTACTTTGTGTTGCTTCGAAAATACTTGAAAAAATAATGTATAAACAGATCATGGTCTTTCTAGATACGTTCGATATACTACCAATAACACAATCAGGTTTTCGGAAAGGATATAGCTGCACTACCGCATTATTGAAGGTCACCGATGATATCCTCCGTGACCAAGATCAGAAACAATTAACGTTACTCATTCTGCTGGACTATACTAAAGCGTTTGATCGTATAAAGTAGTATAAGGTAGTACGGCTATCACTCTCATTAAAAACTATTTACATGATCGTTATCAATCAGTGGAACTTGATGGGGTAACTTCTAACTCAATTCATGTAGAAAATGGTGTACCCCGAGGATCAATTCGGGGACACATTCTATACATTTGAATTTCATAAACAGCTGAGGTACAGTCATTCTCATTTCTACGCTGACGATACCCAATTATATACCGTGTCTTCATTTCAAAACTTCCCACCCCTAGTACTTCTTTTAGCAGGGAGAATTTGCCGTGGGCAAAAAACACGTCAATTTATATATCGAGGGGGAAGTTTAAAACCAGTGCCAGTGGTATTTTAGGTTTAACCTGTGCTGTACACCTCACTAGTTGATAAGATGTTAAATTATTTTTGGATAGGCCGAGCGGATTTGTCCTATATGTGAGGTGATAAAGCTACAGATGTTTTTAGGGTAAGGCCTTACAGGTGAGTAAAACAACGGCGTCAAGTTAACTAATCTAATTAAAAATATACTTTATCTAACTGTGGTGAACTACTGACACAAGTACACGTATATTCAAAAATTAAATAAATCTCCTGAAAGAACCATGTTAATTCACAATCATCTATATGGCTTAAACACAAACAAGTATACATTCAAATTCAATATACAACACTATAATCAAAATCCCTTCTTTGTAATCAGAAATCCTACGTCCAAATGCTTTATAGTTTCAAGTACGACCCTGGCTACTACCTGCTGTAAACGACACCCTCTTAGATAAACAATAAATTTACTACCACGCGTCGCTTAAATATCTTTGACGTCAATGAACTGGGCTTTTTGGGCTTTATAGACTGTGAATTTTAGTGACATAGGCTTTTTGAACTACTTACACATCTCAATTAGGTTTCACTTTTCACTTCGATTATTATATTAGCAATTTCTCGGCACTCGAACTGGATTTTATATGAACTGAGAAAACTTTCAACTGAACAAGTCACTTTAATGAGTGGTATCACTTCAGCTTTTGAAGACTAACTTTTTCAACCTGTCTTACGACAACTTTGTTAAACTGAACAGAAAAGCACGATTTATCTATCGACAAAGAACTCGAGACTTAAAGTTCTCGTTAGCTTCTAAACCGTGTGTCCACGGACATTACGGATGTTTAACTTGATCGAATCATACTAGTGTTACTAGTGACTCTCTGTGACTGATTACTGATTTCCGATTCAGACTGCTTTTATATCAAAATCTAACCCCTTTGTCTCTTTGATTGCGGGAATCTATATAAGAAACACGTGCATAACATTTTGTCATTAATTTCCAAATTTATGGCTTTGTTTTTCTCTGTGATATCAAATTTTAAGCTATTTACTTCTTTTATCAGTGCCCTGTGTCTCTTTGATTGTGGGAATCTATAAAGGAAACAAGTGCACATTTTGTCATCAAGTTCCAAATTAATGGCTTTGTTTTTCTCTGTGATATCAAATCTTAAGCTATTTACTTATTTTATCAATGCCCTTTTGGGTCATTTGTATACATAACTCATGACTTCATTTTATCCTCATTGATAACAGTTTGGCCATCAATTAATATTGTCGACTCTTTTGTGCCTCAATTTGATTATGACTTCATATATTCTTCTTAGGTCTTGTTTAAATTATTTCTACTTGACATTAGATTTCTGATTACTTATCAAAATTGATACATTATTTTCGTGCCCAGCACATCCCTCCCTCACCCCTTTTTGAAATTAATACTTACAAAAGTATTGATTTCATAAATGAACAATATACATATATCAAGAACAAAATGAAAAATGTTTATATATTCTTTTTCTTTTCAATAAAGATTTTATATATAAGCAAGAATAAATCTAGATGTACATGTGTGGAATTTGTTTCAACAATTTAAATCTAATTAAACACTTTGAAATTTCCTATCAAGGGTTTCCATTAACAAACAAAAAAAAACACAACACCACTAGGTACCTGTCACATCACATGAGGTGGATAACTCAAAAATTTTGGTGATTACCAGGCCTGTCTCGGTGATACGTCGGCGTCCACAGGGGGGGACTCAGGTGAGTCCGGAAGGGCCGCTTCAGGGTTTTCTCGGGGGGTGGATGTTTCCACTTCCCACCTCTCTGCAGGAATCAGCTTCAGGGCGGCCGTAGTGTGGGCTGGGAACCCATCGTCCCAGTCGCTTTCGGGAGAATTCGGTGCCGGAACCGGGGGTGTGAAACTCACCGAAGTCGTTTCAGTGGCAGGGCTGGAGTCATCTATGGGCGGTGGCGGTCCGTCGTCGTGGATGTTTTGGCACCAGTGGCACTCACAGGGTACCCCTCTGACTCGTGGAGGCGGCTGTCGGTTTTCCGGAATGCACCAATTGCAGGTGCACGTCCAAAAACCCATATTTTCTGATGTCCTCAGGTGCTCGGCGTGGAACATGAGAAGGTAGAGCAAATTGTAGCACCTCTCACCGGTCAATTGTTGGCTGGGGTACCTCCTCTGCTCCATCCGGTCAATTAATGTGAGGTGTTCACCCACCAAATTGTTCACTATCGTAATTAATAAATTCTTCTTAACCATGTTGTCCGGCATCTCTCGAACCCATTTGAGTAGAGATTCCATGGTTTTCTTCTCTTTGGTTGTTATGGTCGTTTCTGATTAGCACTTCAGTTGAGAGTGAAGAAGTTCAACTCGAATTTTTACTTAAATAGTCCTTATGCCCATAAACCAAAATGTCTTTCACGCCCATAAACTACAATGTCTATACGCCCTTATCTGAATTTACTCCGACAATATCGCTTAGTTTATATATAACATGTTTTCGTCACAACATTAAAATTATCATCTCTATATGTAGCTCTGCTATCCATTAATTTTGCCATTTTATTACTTTCTTTTCAACTCATTTTCCTTGAATCATACAATAACTAATTCCTTATCTACTACCTAGTGTCAATGGTTCCTATCTTATATCATATGGTTAAAATTAATAGTTCTTTCAGGGTGAGTTTATTATCGCATATTCCAGCCTCTTAAAAATTTTACTGATTATCAGTAGTTCTGCCAAAATTCCATTTTACAGTTTCAAAAGGATTCGACACGCTAGATTGATCCTCTCCTATCGGGTTCAGATTTTTATTTATTGTCATGTTCTGCCTCATTTCCGTTAACGGGACAGAGTTTATCGGTATATTATCTTCCTCTGGTGGATTTATGGATTCTTCAGGCGCATATGTGGGAATGTCCGTTTGCTGGAGGAGTTTTTGATGCAATATATACATAGTGAAGGCGTCGCAACATGAAAACAACATATGCCATGATAATCCTTTCCACCGATGAATTGCTATCGCGTTTAGAAAGGTTTCTAGTAAAAATTTCAATACTTTATAGCAAAAATATAATCCTAACAATCCACTGGTCAGATCTCCTACATATACAAACCAACCGTATATTTTCTTTATCATTGAGTCAGCTAATTTAGCTAATTCTTTTTCATCAAATAAATTCAACGCTGAAAATCCTTGCCCGTCCACGGTCTTTCCGCTTATCTTCTGAACTATAATATTGTTCACAGCCTCACGTTCTATCCCGTACATCATTACTTCCTGAGCGCGTCTTATTTCCGCATCCGTGTATATTCCACCGACTCCTATTTGTTTTATTGATTGTATTCGAAAAGGGGATTCTTCTCCTACTTTAAGTTTACTTGGGATCACTCCGGTAGTGGGATATGGATCAAAACCTATCCAATGAGAGTCTAGATAATACAAAGGGGGAATTAGTTGATTACATTCTATCTGAGTAGCGTAATCTTGCAATATACGTGTGATAGGGGACATGTAGTATGATCTATTATGAGCCGTGACTGGTAGTTCTACGTAACAATTTTTTTGTTCTCTTCGTATGTCTACATTTACTGGTTGACATTTGAGGATGTATAGCACCTCTCCACTTATTTGTCCAATAAATCCCATCTGATCTTGTACCAAAGCCGCAATTGCATTAGGGTGACTTTTTGCTAGTAGTAGACGATTTTTTAGTACTTCTCGTCGTAATAAACATCTTCTATATACGGTCTGAGCGAAAGCTTCATGCAAATTTCGTTTAAACGATTGTTCAATATATAAAAATTTTGTGTTGACGTAGGTGATGAGATTTGCATCTGCCTCGGTATTTCCAACTTTCCATTTCATGGAAGGCACTTCAGGAAGGTATTCTGTTATTAAAATTCGTGGATGTTCTGTGATCCACACTTTTCTGTTACAATGAAAGTCTTGTGATTTGATTTCTATAGCAAATATCTTCCAATTAGCTTCTACTACTAATATCTGCTTTTGATTTGTTTGATCCGATGTTTCCTGAACTAGCGCTGCCTTTCCGTCGTATAGGGTGGCAAAATCCTGACACTCGTCTACTTTTATGGATTCCCATGTTGTTTCGCCTATTATGTAATCCATGCAATAGTTATCTAAGAACTTGCATAAGATTCCGTTCATTAATACTATTTCATTTGCATCTAATCTAGCCGTAGCCATATAATTTGTTATTGTGATAGTTACAGAAGCGATTACAACTACATTACTCCATTCTTCTCCTTTATAGCTGTAGGTGACACCTTCACAAACTCCTTCTTGAGTTAACTTTCCTGCTAAGGTTACTGATGTGGTGACAGATGTATTTCTTTCTAATTTTATGACATGATTATTGAACCCACGATATTCTACATGTGCATGCATTTTTTCACATTCCTCTTTCTCGACTTGTTGTATGTAATTTAGAATTCCGTGTTTCACGGGGCTAGCGTGAGACCACATTCCGCAGTTGTACATAAATCTGTTTATTTCTACGAGACACGTTCTTACTGGTATCTTGTCAATTCGTTTTCTTTCCAAAATTTGTACAGTTACTTCTTTTGTTTTATATCCCTGTATGGGGTCTGGACACTCTTCCACATCTCTCAGCGATATGGCACTTATATTAGCCGAAGGATTCCGACAGTCATAGGCTATTAAACCACCTCCTATATTGATCATCAGCTGACTCACGATGACTAGTAGTACTTTCCCTAAAAATATTTATCAATTACTAATCTTATTGATATTTTGTTTCTCTAAAACAGTCGATAATGTTTTTATGATTCTCCTATTTTTTTTACGTATTAATCTAATCTTATTCAATATTTCACTTTCCTAATCTCTTATGCGCTTGAGGGTCGACAGCTATATTTCCATATGTATATGAGTATAGGGTTTCGTCAACCCTAAATCGTTATCATATTGACCGTGGTGAAATCCACTCTCGCTATGTTACTTGCTTTTAAAAAAAAATTAAATTTGACGACGCAACACCCAATCGTGATCTTCTACAGGCCCTCTTGACCGGGTTTGGTGATTATGTACTATTTCAGGTTCCGAATTTGACTCGCTGGCAGATTCGTATTGTTCTTCCTCGCTAATGCTTTCTTCTTCGTTATCATTACTTGTATTTCCTTCTTCGTTGCTCTCCGAGTCTGAGTTTGTGGAGTCCGTTTCGTTATCTGATTCACCAGATGTTCTCGGATTCTGAATTTGACCTAGTTCTATTCTAGGTATCCCAATATCGTAAAGGGACGGGTCATCGTCCTCTGGCCCATTATTTATTTGTACCTCGTTTTCGACTGAATGTTCCTCACTGTCAGCTGATTCTACACCCTTAACTAATTTCAGTCTATTTGCATGAACGATCTGTACCTCTTTTCTATTTCCGATCTTTTGAATTTTATAAGTCACTGGTCCAAGTTTTTCTATTATTCTAAATGGCCCGCTAAAATTTGGATAGAATTTGCTTGCTAATTTTCTGCCTTTTGTTACAACTGGAGTATGTAAATATACACGGTCACTTATTTTCAGTTCTCTGGTCTTTGCTTTTTTATTAAATCTTTCTCGTCTATTTTCTGAACTTTTTTCAAGAGATTCTCTAGCTATCTCATGTGCGACTTGCATTCTATGAGTGAGTTCGGCGGCGTAATTACTATCAATGTCATAACTTATTCGGGTTTTCTGATTAATCAATTGATGTGGTAGTATGAAATCTCGTCCAAACATCAAATAGAAAGGGCTTTCATTAGTCGACCCATGAATCTGATTTCTATAGGCTAGCATCGCAAACGGTAGGTATTCGTCCCATCCATCATTTTCATCAGTTACGTAATGAGATATCATTTGTTTCATTTGAAGATGCATTCTTTCAATAATTCCATTGCATTGTGGATGATACGGGGTTGTTAATAATCTCTTAATATCAAGTATTTTACAAACTTCCTTGAACATTCTTGACATAAATTGACTTCCTCTATCGGTTAATAATGCCATTGGCGTTCCGAATCGACAAATTATATTTACAACAAATGCTTTTGCTACGGTTTCAGCTGTAATATCAGGAAGTGCGACCGCTTCTGGGTATCTAGTGAGATGATCAATTATTGTTAAAATATATTTATTTCCGTTTTTTGTTCTATTTAGAGGTCCTACAATATCCATAGATATTCGGTCAAACGGGGCTTCAGGTGCATAAAGATTTTGTAACTCTGCTGGGGGTTGGTAATTTGCTTTTCTAAGATTACAGCTATGACATTTCCTGCAAAAATTTTCAATGTCTTTTCTCATATTTTTCCAATAAAAATCTCTTTGAATCGTCTTCAAAGTTTGCTTTTGGCCTGGGTGCATTGACGTAACTGCACTATGGTATAATTTAATTATGTCCTTTATCATAGTCGCTGGTGCGCATATCTTATCTTTTCTCTCATTATTGTCTCTCTTTTTGTACAATATTCCTTCTAAATTCAAATAGAAATCGTCACTTGTCTCATCTAAGGAATTGATCAAATCTCTCAATTGTTTATCCGCATTCTGTTGGCGTTTAATATTTGCGTTGCTCCATACCATATCAATCATAGGTGAACTTTCGATTTCTTCTTCACGAGGTATGTTAGTTATTAATTTTATCGAGTTTTTTGTTTCTTCGGTGCTTCTCAATTTTGTCAAGGCATCAGCATTTGTATTCTTGGATCCCGGACGATAAAGAATACTGAAGCTATATTCTGCTAAGGATAACGCCCATTTTGCTAATCTTGAACTAGGATCCTTTATAGTTAGCAAATAAATAAGAGGCCTATGATCAGTATAGACTGTGAAATGATTTCCTACTAGGTAAATCCTATGTTTCTTGATCATCCATATAACGGCCAGACACTCACGCTCAATAGTTGAATACCGTCTTTCAGCTGAGTTCAAAGTTCTACTAGAATAACAAACAGGTAATTCTGATCCTTCAAATTCTTGACTTAGTACACCCGCTATTGCAGTAGCAGAAGCATCGGTACTTAATATAAAAGTTTTCTTCACGTCTGGAAATCTCAAAATCGGTGGTTTAATAAGAGCGTTTTTTAGTGTTTCAAATGATTCTTTCTGTCTGTCCGTCCATATGTATGGCACATTTTTCTTAGTTAATTCTACCAGAGGCAACGCTACTTCGGAGAATTTTGGTACAAATTTTCGATAAAATCCACATAGGCCTAAAAATGCGCGAATTTCTTTCACACTCTGTGGTCGAGGATAATGTTTAATAACTTCCGTTTTTTCTGGATCAGCAGTACAGCCTCCTTTTGAAATTATATGACCAAGATACTTCGTCTCTGTTTGTAAAAAGTGACACTTTGTAGGTTTCAATTTCAAATTACTTCCTCTCAATCTTTCAAATACATATCTTAGTCTTTCTAAATGCTCGTCAACATTGTCTGGGCTGAAAATTATAATATCATCTAAATAAACTAAACACTCATTTCCAGTTAATTTTGACAACACCGCATACATCAATCTTTGCCAGCTAGCGGGTGCATTAACTAATCCCATAGGTAGTCTATTAAATTGATAATGTCCATACGGTGTACTAAAAGCCGTTTTATCTTTGGAATTTTCGTCAACTTCTACTTGATAATATCCGCTAGCTAAATCTAATACACTGAATAATCCGCTCCCACTCAAAGCATCTAAAGTCTCTTGTAAATTTGGCAGCGGGAAATAATCAGTTTTTGTGATTTCATTTAAATTTCTATAATCTATACAAAGTCTGAATTCTGCATCTTCTCCGTCATGTCGTTTCTTTTCTATCAAAATGCAAGGAGCACTCCAGGGGGATTGTGAATCCTCAATTATGTCATTATCCAATAGTTCTTGTATTTCTCTGTCAAGTATTTTCTTTCTCTGATAAGGTACTCGATACGGTCGCTTTGCTATCGGTGGTACATTTTCAGTAATAATATGATGTTTTACTCTGGAAGTACATGTCAATTTCTTATTCGGCGCACGGAATATATCTATATATTCTTTCACTAGCTTGACTAATTTTTCTTGATCTCTATTTACAGGGTTATTCAACTTCATCTGCTCCAATAATTTCTCTGTTTCATTTTTAACTTCAACAGAATATATTCCATTTTTATTCACCTCTTTTCCTTTTATATCTAAGTCTGTCTCATACGCATACGCCACCACTGTTTTCTTTCGTAAAACTCTTTCTTTATCCAATAAATTCACTAATCGAATCGGTACTCTCTTTTGTCGTTCACAAAGAGTTCTAGCAAACATTAAACCATGAACTCCGTCATTTCCTTCTAAAACTACATTTTCCGAAGTAATTCTCTTGAAATATCTCATATTTCCTGAACAAATAACCATCGTTTTCGGAGGTAGTGTAATATCCTCAGATAAGTACACAGCTGAACTGCAAGGTAGTACTTGATTTCGAAGTTCTTCCTTGGAAGAATTTTCCGAATTTTTCCTATTTTCCATTGCATTCCCTCTCGTAACGATATTCGTATTCGTTGCGGATTTTGATATTCGCTCATTACAACGATTTGTTGCCTCAAATGTTTCTTGACCCCTTCTCGTCTCACTTTTTTCCTCTGAATTTTCATTTCTTACTCGTTTCAACTTATCGTTCAATACTTTCTCAACTCTCCTACTCTTCTTCTCGCTATTTTCCTCGAAATTTCTCATTTCCAACACATTTTCCGAAATCCCTACGGTTCGTTCATTTTCTCTCGAAATACCCTTTTTCTTCTTATTCATATTTCTCATCACTTTAACCTCATCTCGCGAAACTTTTTCGATCTGCTTCCGTCCTTCCAAACTCAGCTTACTTTTTCTATCTCGAGTCTCAGCTTCCTTCTCAAGCTGATTTCGCCTACCTGTACTACGTTCCGTTTTTATCGGACACGCCTGTACACACTTATTTCTCCTACGATTTTCGTGAATTCTGTCAGGAGATTTCTTGTTATCAGAAAACTCAATTCTGATATCATTCACCCTTTTTGTACCTGATCGGCTCTTTGTCCTCGCAGGTTGTAACCTTTTTGTTTCCTCTTTAGGGACCTTTACGTTGTTAACATTCTCTGTAAAACGATTGGCCGTCGTTTTAACAGAGGAACCTTTTGTCGCGGCCAACGATGAAAGATTCTCGTCCTCTTCTGATTTACTCAAGGCTACTTTATTCAGGTTCATCAAAATACTCCTGATTTCTCTCAGTTGTGATTCCACGTTCCTTAATCGCGCATTTGTATCTTTATTATACTGTCCTAATTCATTTATTCCCTTTTCTTCCATCAATTCTATCTCTATTTCTCCTATAAACATTTTTCCTAATCCCCAATCAATTTTCACTTCATACTTTTTGAGAAAATCTAACCCTAGAAGCAGATTTGTTTGAAAATTTCCGTCTTCTATGATAATAAACTCATGATTCAATTCAATATCTTCATTCAACCTAATCGGTACTATTACCTTACCTATACTAGGTATCCTATTACCTTGGATATCCACTAAATAGCTATCTACATTACGTTTTTCAATTATTTTCCTATACCCCTTAGCTAAAGTCATTTTAATTAGAGAAACGGAAGCTCCGCTATCAATCAATGCCGTGTGCCAATGACCTTCTATATCTAATATTGCAGTATTCCGGGGTTGGTCATTGTCACAGGTATAGATCTTTATTTCTTCTTTCTTTACTTTTATTGAGGTTGACCTACATTTTGAGCAGTGAATCGACGGGGTGAATGACTCACTGCCTGTTCGTTTAAAGCGCCCTGTCTTGTGTCTCTGAATCTTCTATTTCCTGGACAGGCTCGAGCCAAATGGCCCTTCATATTGCAATTATAGCAGACCACATTATTAACATCTCTATTGCTTCTGCAATCCCTTTGAACATGACCTTCTTTTCTGCACTTGTAGCATACTATTCTGGCATTTGAAGGTTGATTTGTTTTACATTCATTCGCGTAATGTCCTGTTTTTTGACATTTGTAACAGGTTTTTTCCTTTTTTGTCAATCTTACTTCGGGTGTAGCACGTTCCGTCCCTTTTGTAATCATTTCAATTGTTTCTTCCCTCTCTGCTATTTTTAGTGCCTCTTCGATAGCCGTAGGTTGCGCGGATAATACACGTTTACGTACTGGATTTAATAAACCCATCACAAATTGAGTAGTTATATCTCTGTCCAATTTTTGTCGTAAAACCGTATCTACTGCATGATCTCCAGTCGTAGTGAGTGTTTTGAAAGCTAGCAATTTCAACCTTGCCAAAAATTGTCTACATGTTTCTCCATGTCTTTGTTTACATTCCATGAAATTTCGAAGCGCTTGTCCTGGTATCTGACTAACTGCAAAATGATCTCTTAACTGAGTCTTTAAGAGATCCCAGTCTTCAGTGATTTTTAAACTATCTTCTGAATCAAGAAATTGTTTTGCCAGTCCCCTAAATTTTATTCGCGCAATAGCTACTTTTTGTTTTTCTGTCCAATGCGCAATAATAGCCGTTTCATCGATGGATTGGATAAAGTCGTTGATATTTGATTGTCCCGCATAAAAGGGTATAGAATCTAAATTTACAGATACCGGTAGCAATATTTCACGAACTCTTTCATTTTCCCCTTGGTTTTCTACTATTGGAAGTGTTGGCGGAGTTTGTGGCATGATGACTTATGACTTTTGACTTATTTAACACAAATTTTATCTCAATTTTGAACCTACTCTTTTTTTTTTTTTTTTTTTTTGAAATCTAACTTTGTTCTATGCCTGTTATTTTACTCAGCGGTATAGGGATCGCCTATATTTACCATAAGACTTTGTAATACCCCACCAAATGTGCTGGCCATAAGGCTTTGTAATACCCCACATCATTTGTGCTGCACATAAGGCTTTTTAATACCCCACACCTGACACCATTTGTGCTGTACACCTCACTAGTTGATAAGATGTTAAATTATTTTTGGATAGGCCGAGCGGATTTGTCCTATATGTGAGGTGATAAAGCTACAGATGTTTTTAGGGTAAGGCCTTACAGGTGAGTAAAACAACGGCGTCAAGTTAACTAATCTAATTAAAAATATACTTTATCTAACTGTGGTGAACTACTGACACAAGTACACGTATATTCAAAAATTAAATAAATCTCCTGAAAGAACCATGTTAATTCACAATCATCTATATGGCTTAAACACAAACAAGTATACATTCAAATTCAATATACAACACTATAATCAAAATCCCTTCTTTGTAATCAGAAATCCTACGTCCAAATGCTTTATAGTTTCAAGTACGACCCTGGCTACTACCTGCTGTAAACGACACCCTCTTAGATAAACAATAAATTTACTACCACGCGTCGCTTAAATATCTTTGACGTCAATGAACTGGGCTTTTTGGGCTTTATAGACTGTGAATTTTAGTGACATAGGCTTTTTGAACTACTTACACATCTCAATTAGGTTTCACTTTTCACTTCGATTATTATATTAGCAATTTCTCGGCACTCGAACTGGATTTTATATGAACTGAGAAAACTTTCAACTGAACAAGTCACTTTAATGAGTGGTATCACTTCAGCTTTTGAAGACTAACTTTTTCAACCTGTCTTACGACAACTTTGTTAAACTGAACAGAAAAGCACGATTTATCTATCGACAAAGAACTCGAGACTTAAAGTTCTCGTTAGCTTCTAAACCGTGTGTCCACGGACATTACGGATGTTTAACTTGATCGAATCATACTAGTGTTACTAGTGACTCTCTGTGACTGATTACTGATTTCCGATTCAGACTGCTTTTATATCAAAATCTAACCCCTTTGTCTCTTTGATTGCGGGAATCTATATAAGAAACACGTGCATAACATTTTGTCATTAATTTCCAAATTTATGGCTTTGTTTTTCTCTGTGATATCAAATTTTAAGCTATTTACTTCTTTTATCAGTGCCCTGTGTCTCTTTGATTGTGGGAATCTATAAAGGAAACAAGTGCACATTTTGTCATCAAGTTCCAAATTAATGGCTTTGTTTTTCTCTGTGATATCAAATCTTAAGCTATTTACTTATTTTATCAATGCCCTTTTGGGTCATTTGTATACATAACTCATGACTTCATTTTATCCTCATTGATAACAGTTTGGCCATCAATTAATATTGTCGACTCTTTTGTGCCTCAATTTGATTATGACTTCATATATTCTTCTTAGGTCTTGTTTAAATTATTTCTACTTGACATTAGATTTCTGATTACTTATCAAAATTGATACATTATTTTCGTGCCCAGCACAAACCCCCTTACCCCTAGCTACCCCCACTTAATAATTTTAAATGGCACCCCCTATCTTGTAACACATCATTTTGAAGATCTTAAAAATCCTCACTCAACCCCGTTTAGAAAACTGAAATTGGTTGATTCGTTCTCGTAAAATAGGGCAAAAAGAAAATTAATTATAATAAAAAATGAAATAATAGCTATTGCAATTAAATGAATGTACCTTACTTTATTAGGTGTTCAAAATGTGCACCATTGGTAGCTAAGCAAAAGTACAATCTATTCTCGAATTCCTGTTGGACTTTTGTAAATGTTTCGTTATTAATTTGTCTGCATGTGTCAGTAATCCTGTGTCTTAGATCCTGAATGTCCTGCGGGGGAGTTTTGTATACCATTGTCTTCAAATAACCCCAGAGAAAGAAATCCAATGGCGTTAAATCCGGAGATCTCGCCGGCCATTCCAGAGCGCCTCTTCTGCCAATCCATTTGTCAGGATACCGTTGATCGAGCCACTGTCGGACATGCAATGCGTAGTGTGGCGGTGCGCCGTCCTGTTGAAAATGTAAATTTTGTTCATCCAAGAGCGGGTTGTCTTCTTCACCAACTTGGCTTTCTAAGGACTGTGTTATGAGTGGATCGATTACATTTTCCAATAAGTTTAAATACAATTGACCAGTTAAATTTTCTTCAATAAAAATAGGGCCAATTATTTCGTTTCCCAGAATTCCAGCCCAGACGTTTATTTTTTTTTGATATTGCGTATGATCCTCTCGAAACAAGTGTGGATTTTCATTATCCCAGTATCTACAGTTATGCTTATTTACAAAGCCATTAAGAAAAAAAGTTGATTCATCACTGAAGCAAATATTTTTTATTAAATTCGGGTCATTTTGAATTCTCGCAGTCATCATTTCACAAAATTCAATTCTCCTATCATAGTCATCCTCACTGAGTTGCTGATGAATACTCATTTTGTAAGGAAAGAACTTGTTCAGTTTTAACACTTTGTGTATAGAACCAACTGAAATATTTACTAACTTAGCGACTTTCGAAATTGAAGTAGTAGGCTCAACGGCGAATTGGCCTAAAATCGCAATCTGTGCGGCTTCCGTAAGAACTCTCGGCTGCTTTACTGCTTTGTTGCACACAGAACCGGTCTCTTCAAATTTTTGAACAAGGTCTTGAACATATCGGTGACTCACATTTTGGCCTGCATGCCTTTCATTAAAAACCCGGGCTGTCCTACGAGCACACCTATCTTCAGCACCATAAATAAAAATAATTTCAGTTCTTTCTTGTAAAGTGTACACCATTACGATTTGTATTACTGTCAGTGCAACTGACACCACTTGACAAACAGTTTAAAATCAGGAATAACTAATTCTGATAAATGTTTTCACCATTTAATTTTAACTGACGCCAAGAAGCAACTGTGTGCCCTTATCTCACTTTCAGCTAAAGCAAAAAACTATGTGTAAAAAAGAAACATAAACATACCGTTATTGAGTCAGTGGTAGCGGTTCCATAAATTTTTGCATTTTGTTATAATTAATTTTCTTTTTGCCCTATTTTACGAGAACGAATCAACCAATTTCAGTTTTCTAAACGGGGTTGAGTGAGGATTTTTAAGATCTTCAAAATGATGTGTTACAAGATAGGGGGTGCTATTTAAAATTATTAAGTGGGGGTAGCTAGGGGTAAGGGGATTAAACCTAAAATACCACTGGCACTGGTTTTAAACTTCCCCCTCGATATATAAATTGACGTGTTTTTTGCCTACGGCAAATTCTCTCTGCTAAAAGAAGTACTAGGGGTGGGAAGTTTTGAAATGAAGACACGGTATATCCTTCCCTGAAGAAAGATCCAATACAGCATGCGAAAATCTAAACAAAGACATTCAATCACTGCTGGAAATTTCAAATAAATTTTGTCTCTCAATGAATCCCTCCAAATCTAAAATGATGTTATTCGGCAGAAAAGCTGCGCGCTTAAGATGCTCGAGTCGTATTAATATTTCACTAGCCAATGAAACGCTCACACTTACTGGTACTGAGAAAAACCTGGGACTCCTAATGGACTCTGCCCCCACATATAACAAACATGTCTCCCTAATTTTGAGGAGGGCATACTGTAACCTCAAATTGCTTTATTCTAACAGACATATGCTAACCCAAAAAAATAAGATTATTCTATCAGAATCTTTAATTTTGTCTCACACTAATTACGCGGACGTAATATATGGGCCATCAATCTCATCCGATGACTCGAGACGCTTGCAAGTACTTCAGAATACATGCTTGCATTTTATATTCGGTCTCAGAAGACGTGATCATATATCGGCCTATTTCAAAAATACAGGGTGGCTGACTATGCACCAACGACGCATTTTGCACGCTTGCACGCTGTATCACAGTATCATCAACAACAAAACACCACCATATCTGTATGATAAAATAACTTATCGCACTGATGTACACAATTTGAATTTACGACACCGAGCCAAGCTCCGCATACTGCAACACAGAACCACATCATACTAGTCCTATTTCAGTTATATGATTGCCCGCTTGCATAATAGGATCTCCGAATTGGTAAAGCGAGATAATGTCAATGTATTCAGGGAGCTTTTAAAAAAAAATGATCAGCAATGAGTTAAATATGTGAATCGATAATTAATTAATGATAATTTATAGTAATAGTTATTGTAAGAATACGTTTTTTATTTATGTAGGTTGAGTTCTCCGACCGTTTAAAATTTCAGATTAGTTAGGTTAGGTTTTCGAATTTCGATTTTAATTTTATTCAATTCATCAATTTTGTTTTCAATATAATAAAAATGGATCATTCGAACAATTCCAGTAGAAGCTTGTACATCAACCTGTAAGTATACTTTATACTCATGATATATTATCAGCTGACAATTACCCACTCTAAAAATTATTGGCGGTTGTCAATCTGCTTATGCTCCATTTAATTATATATGTTTTTCATTCACAGATAATGTTAAACTCATCAAATTATATTATTGACTTTTTCGAAATCATTGGACCCGCCATTTTTCCAGTGCACTGAATCGCGCACGACCTCCTAAAGCAGGTGCGAAAATTCTTGCACTGAGTGCAAAACTAGCCGCACCAGTTTTTCAATGGGACACAAGAACTACAACTGATTATACCAATGGGACGCGCGATTTGCACTCAGTGCGCACTAGTTTTACCAATGGGATTCGCTAAAAGTGCACAATTCATAACGCATAACCTTGAAGTTCCCAACTTTTAACTTTTATGGATAATGATATGTCGAAATAGAAAGTGCGCCTGCGTGGATTTCATGGCGCCATATTTTTATTCTCAAGTGTCACTGTCATACTTGTTAACCTTAAAAGTTAATTCAGATTCGAGTTTTCAAGATTTAAATGAATATATAAAAAGGTACACCTTTCTTCATTTTTGTTAAAAGTACCCATCAATATGAGTTTGGAAGGGGGCTTTTCATTGAAGAAATTGAAAAATTCCCATGCATATGGGATCTCAAGAATAGAGACCATAAAAACAAAGTGGTACTAGAGAATGCCTGGGAGACGTTATCTATTTTGGCAGAGTGTACAGGTAGGGCAATATCATCTATTCCATTCATTGCATAGAATTCCTGTAGCATTGAGAATGTGCTGAAATTTCATGCATGGATATATGTCTAAAGATGTTTTGCAATTTTCCTGGATAAGAGAAAGAAAAACACTAAAACATTACCATCTGGCTCAGCAATTTATTGTGGGACATGGACAAAATGGGATTCCTTGCCCCAATTATTCAAAAGAGGAGGTGAATATTGTAATTGATTGCTGTGGGTTGATTTAACATACCTTCATTTGCAGAACAACATCAAATATTCTAAAAAAAATACCACTTAAAGTGGATCCATGGCAAAATTTTGAAATTGAAGAAGATGGCATGCTCATAGTAGACACCAAAAAAAAAAGCCTCTGAGGTGCTTGATTCTACAAGCAGTGTGGTTCAATCACCTATGAATACTCAAGCTAAGACTTCAACTACAGTTTCCACTAAATCTCAAGCAGGGTCTCTTCGTCAAGAGCGTAATGCTTCAAAAAAAAAAAGAAAACTGATGAGTCGGTCAATAATCTCATTGCCCAATGTAGTAGCATTGGGCAGTGCATAAATACATTCTTGAAACAAACTCCTGATGTTGAGTCTCAAAAAGAAAACAAAGAAGATTAGCACGTTGCCCTATCTATAGCACAATACCTTTCCAAGATTAAGAATAGCAAATCAAAAATTATTCTCAAATCTGAAATCCTTATTAAAATTGCAGAGTTCATGGAGGATGATTAGATAATTTTTTCTCAAATATGTTTGTTTCGTTTCTCTTCCATAAATATTGGAATTCTTCAAGAGTTTATTAAGAATAGGAAATATTTGTTGAGTTGAGTTTCTATATTTTTTTAACAGTTTTATTTTGCATTTTACACCATGGTGAATAAACAGTAGTTTTGGACTTTGTCATTTTATTGAACTATACATATTAATCATTCTGAACATGATACAAAAAACTCATATAAATCATCATTCAGGCAAACCACCCTTATTAACAGAGGCTTCTTGCCAAGGTACACAACCTTGTTTGAAGTTGAAGAAGTCTGACAAACTGTCCCTATAACTTTTTGCTCTCTGGGTATGATTATAAGATGCAATTTTTCTGACAGACTGTAGATTTTGCCCCTCATGTCTCCATAGTCCTTCATTAAATATACCATTTGATTCCTCATCAATATAGCCAGTGGAACAATATTTACGTTCTGATGGAGGAATGTCTTTTTCAGAATTTTGAAGGTAGTTGTGGAGTACAATGGTTGCCTGGACAATCAGATCTACCACTTCTAAGCTGGCATTAATTGGTCTCCTCAAAATTCTCCAGCGTTGACTCAATATTCCAAATGTATTCTCAATACACCTTCGTCCCCTACTTAGTCTGTAATTGAAAATATTTTTCTCTTGGCCTAGGTAGGTACCTGGGTAGGGCCTCATAATATTGTCATGCAATGGGAATGCTGCATCTCCTACTAAAAAAGTGTGGCATAATTATGTCTGTTTCTGGCAATGCTTTTGGTGGAGGTATGATCAATTCTCTACTAAGTAAAGCACTTCCTAGGGCACTAAGTCTAAATACAGAAGAGTCATGATTAGAATCTGCTCCACCTATATCAACCATGGTGAAACGATAATAGGCATCACAAGTTGCCATCAAAACAATACTGAATGATTTTTTGTAATTAAAAAAAATGCTTCCAGAATTATCTGGTGCCATAATATTTATGTGTTTGCCATCTATAGCACCTATACAATTTGGGAGGTTCTATCTTTCAAAAAATCCTCTCTCAGTGTTTTGAAAATCTTCCCTTGTGGGTTCTGGTAATTCAATGGGTTGCAATATTTTCCATATGATCTTGCAGGTGTCTTTAATTATTTTATGTGCTGTAGTTTCTCCTATGCGGTAACCCCATGCAATTTACTGCATAGAACAGCCCTCAGCCAAATAGCTTGAAAAAGAAGAAAACTTGGTGAACATGTTTTTTTTTGAACTGGTGTCATGCACTTACTGTATAGTCAACATCAGTCGCTGTCTTGGTGATATTTTCAACTGTCCCTTACAACTTTCTTTGATTTCTCTATGAACCAACTTGAAAAGGTAGTTGAATTGTTTCAATGTCATTCTTGTGTATTTATGGAACTATTCTTCATAGATCATACCCATGTCCCTGATGAGAGTTGCATATAGACCTTCGGTGTCCCTGTTGCGGTTGATTCTATTATTTTGATGAAAGTGAAATACAGAAATATCAATGAATGAGCAAATGAGGTTATAAATTTGAAAATTTGTTATTGTTGTTGAATGACAAAGGTTACAGAACACACTAATTTTATATGTTCCGTGATAGATACAACTGTCACTTGTCACTAACACTTATGATTATGCTTATGAATTAAGAAACCAATAAATGACCCAAAAGTTAAGCATTATGCATTAGTGAAGTTGCAATAGTTATGATTATGCATTGATGAAAAAGATATGCTTATACATCCGCTAAATCCGCCTCAAATTATCGATCTGTGTGAAGTACTCGATATGTACTGGGTTTAATGCTTTCAATAAAATCTTATATTATTATTATTATTATTATTAAATGATTGCTACCTTTCCAGTTTGCTGAAGGTAATATCTGGTGGTAAATTCTGCTGCCATTTGAAAAAAGTCGTCATTCAAATATCTTTTGAAATACTGCAATGGCGATTATTTACAATGATGTCATCCACAGGATCTGTTTTGGACTGAAAAACATTCTTTTTCCAGAATGCTTTCTGAAAATGTGATAAAGGTATGTCGTCCTCACTTTCTGAATCTGATTCAAGAAGGGTTCTGTCAGGAAGAATATTTTCTTCCGAAACGTCCTGCTCAACCAAATTTGAAATGTCGAAATTGTCAGTTTCTTCTTCGTTCTCTTCTAATTCCAAATCTGATCCGATATCATCCAGCAAATCGAATATCTCATTAGGCTTATTTTCTAATCGTTCCAAATCAATGAATATATAATATATAACAGATAATATATCAGATTTGTTGAAATATGAAATGGACTTCATTGACTACGAAAATACACAATTGTGAAATAAAAATTGAAATGGCTTTGAAAAATATAAATCTTCGGATTTTGATTCTGAAATTGCACGTATTCTCTACTGTAACATGATATTTTTCGTGTACAATTATAACTAACTGCATTAATTACGGAAAAAGTGAAAAATATGTGTACTTACTTTTAGCCGACATGACTGGATGAAATGAAACAATGTCCACTGTTCGGAAGTCTGAACATGACTGAACAGGAAAAACGCCGCGAGATTGCTGAATATTTGTTCCTAATAGACCCCACAATCGTGTGAATCAGGCGTGAACATGTTCGAATCAGGAAGGAAGGAAGGAAGGAAGGAAGGAAGGAAGGAAGGAAGGAAGGAAGGAAGGAAGGAAGGAAGGAAGGAAGGAAGGAAGGAAGGAAGGAAGGAAGGAAGGAAGGAAGGAAGGAAGGAAGGAAGGAAGGAAGGAAGGAAGGAAGGAAGGAAGGAAGGAAGGAAGGAAGGAAGGAAGGAAGGAAGGAAGGAAGGAAGGAAGGAAGGAAGGAAGGAAGGAAGGAAGGAAGGAAGGAAGGAAGGAAGGAAGGAAGGAAGGAAGGAAGGAAGGAAGGAACTCACAATTGAGAGCTCCTGGAGTCAAAGGGCTAAAGCCAAATTGACGTTCAGAAATGAGTTTATACTTGTCTAGAAAATGGACCATCCTTTTTTTAATAACTTTTTTAATCAATTTCGCAATACTCGACATTAGAGATACACATTAGAGATTTTTGAAAAATGGCTTTGTTAGACTTACCTTTAATACTGCTGGGAAATGGCCATCCAAGAAATATTCATTTATATATTGTTAAGTGTGTAACAGGTTTTTCCATGTGTTTTGATAATAATACTTCTTCTGTTGTGGGAGAAAAACATATTGAGTTTTTTTATATCTTTCTGGTTTTAACATTTTGTTCTGGTTTTTCAATTGCATTCGCATAGGTTTTACCCATTTTTTATCCATATATTTATTTTTCTGTAGTTTTCTTTGAGAACGTATTCTATGGTTGATTTCGTGACGGCTTTCGAGATTTTTTTTTAATAATAATATTTACTTTTTCATCAATATTATTAGTTTCATAGAATTCTTGCCAGTTTTCAAACTCGAAGTAATTCACTAACTTTTTTTCATTTAGAGTAATGATTGCCTAGCTGAATATTTGTTATTATTGGATAGTGATCTGTTGTATAATTTTGGAAGACATATGAAGAGTGATTAGCATTTTCTGGACCTTTAAAAAGGATGTGGTCTATACATGATTTTGATCCACCCTGTATTCTAGTGTATATATCAATCAAGGGCTTGTATCCCATTTCATGCATTATGTTACTGTACTCAACCTGAAATGTTGCAATTCAGAATTAGGTTCATACCGCCATTAAATTCATTGCAAATCTTGTTGACTTTCTGTGAAATTTATCTGTCTATACATTTTTGCTATGTCTCCTGTTATAACAACATTTTCTTTACAGAATCTCAAAATTATCGGTAATAAGTCATCCTGTATACTGGGCCCTACCATCAGTTAATCATTTAATAAGACGCTGGTTGAAGTTTGTGCTGAAGCATCAAACACAACCCGTAGCTTGGTCGTTACACTCACTGTATACTGCGTATACAGTAGGTAGTATACAATTCCATTCGCTTCTGATGAATTTTTTACATTTCTTATCAGTGATATATGTCCTAAATCCTCATACTCTTTCATAAAGTTTTGATATTGACACTTTAAACCATAATTTTTGTTTAATTTTCGTTCCAACGATAAAAACCTATTTTTTGCTGATTCCAAGGAATCTCCTAAGGCTTCAATACCCTCCTGAGTGGGAAGTGTCACTATAAATCTGCCTGATTTATCTCTCTGATAAGTTTCTACAAAATGTTTCCATGTTTCTTTTACGGAAAATCTTCTAACAGAATCAGTGGCGGCTTTTTGATGGAAACTAAGACACCTAAATTTAAATTGCTGAACATCGCCGTTATCCAGGCTACCAAATAAAGCAGTTGTTTGCTCACTGAGTCCAAACTGAATTTCTTCAAGAGGTAACAAACTGTGGGGATGTTCAAAATTTAAAGTAAAAAGAGAATCGTCTGAAAGTAATTCTGGTTTGATGAAATTACCGCACAACTGCCTAATAAACCGTTTACTCTCTTTACTGATAATTGGAAAAAGTACTTTTGAGGATTGAAAAAGGCTATCAAATTCATTGAAGAGTGGTAAGATAAAACGAAGAAATTCAAAGTAGGCTTTTACGAATGGATTTTGAAATTCATTGTAAATGATTTGGGCAGTGGAATTTTTATCTTCAAAACAGGCTACTTTAAATAATTCCGCTAAAACATCCCATTGCTTAAAAACTCTTTCGACGCATTTAGAAAACGATAGCCAACGTGTTTTTGCCGGAGCTAAGATCTTATGTTTTTCCTTTTTAAAAAAATTTTGGAATTCCTCTGAAATAGACTGACGTTTGGGAGATCGGGAAAAATATGCGTAGATATTTTGTGAGAGGGATTCAATATTTGAAGGCAGTACTTCAGAAGCTGCAGCTACAAGGTGAGCACTGTGACATATACAACCACTGACAACGATATTCTCGTTCCTATTGAGTAAATGGGTTTCAAAAGATTCCTTTACACCCATCATGACACTGGCATTATCAGAACAATATCCAACAATGTTTTCATATTTTGAATTGAAATTATTTTCAGCTTTGTCCAATTTTTTTGCTGATAGAGAAACGTTACAACATTTGCATTTAGGTTTTCCATCGCATTTCATTAACCATTCCTCAAATAATGGCTCATCCAACCATTTAACTGAAAAACTTCGTTTTTTCACAATATGTGCTCTTTTTGATTGGGGAGTCTCAATTTCGTCGAGAACTACTGCTACTAGTATTTTTTGTTGTTTCATCTTGAAGAAAATTTTTAAAAATAAATACCAATAATATCAAATAAACTGAGAAAATAACTTACCAGTCCTAGAAGTTGACTCAAGACTAAAGTATTTGGTAATTTCACTCTTATTAACCAACGAAATATCGGAAATTAAAATAAAATATACAAATTCAACTCAATTCACGTAACATCATGCGTCACTGGCCTTACACACAAGTAGTGAAACAAAGCAAATTAGTAAATTGACAAATTTTACTATCACAATCAATAAAATTAATCAAAAACGTGCTGAAAGTTGGCTAGTCGACTAAAATTGCCCAACGCGCTCCAGCCGCTATGAAAAGCATAACGGGGATTCCCCGAGATTTCGCACGCGACGGTGCCATATTTAGTTGCCTTCAGATATTATTTATTTTGGCATTCCTTAAAAATATTATTGCGACTTCTGGCGAATAATATTTAATTGTTTAAGCAACTGTTATCGATATTAATTAGGTCAACACTGGGTGTTTTACTGACGCTACTGAAAAATAAAATAATGTAATGTAAGGTAATGTTCTGAAAGTCGCCAAAAACGGGCACTTTTTGAAAAATCGCCGCCAGGCTCGAAACATCTAAAAAGTAGTCATTTTGGCGACAAATGGCAACACTGGTTATATGAACGATGGAATTGCCGATTCTGCAATCTTGCAACAATCTCCTATAAACATTAATCGCGAGACTTCTCTCCTTTTTTGTTTGTCTCGTGGTGAACCACAAACCAAGGTGCAGTCGGGCGGCGTAGGTGTACCCAGCTAACATTTAGTTTTATTAATATTTCTGTGATATCACATTGATATATAGATATCGACACATATCATTGGGCGATTTCATTGAGATATTGGTTTTACAGGTTATATGTACAACATAATGTGCCATGTACATATCTGTGATGTTACATTGAAATAAAGATGTCGATCAGAGATCAAGTTGCAACATCATCACAAAAGGGCACCTTCTGGTCTGTGTGTCCTGTACCTGTGACTTTAGCAATTTTAGGTTATCCACCATTTATCCACTATCCATCAGTATCTCCTTACGGAAATGGAGGGAAATCTGTGGAAGTGTTCTGGAAAATTCCTATATTGCTGTGCTGATTGCGAGGCTGGTTGATTATATATATTTTCATTCTATTACCTGTAATATTACTATTATTTTCTTAAAAGGAGATGAGTAGGTATACATTACATAAGTACATTCACTTTACATAATTATCTGGATGCTTTCATTTCTATTGTTCTCAAATTACTTTTGCATCAGTTTGTTTCCATTATGTCCAAACGATCATTGCAATGTATTTCTTATCGTCACAAAATACGACAGATCGCATCTGATATTGATAAGGTTCCAAATCAGGGTTATTGTCATAAAAGTATTGACTGTGGTTTTGATGGGGAACAAGATATTATGAATGATCTAATACAGATGGTAGTTCTTGATACTGACTGCAATCATGCGGAAGTTCCTGATCAAATTAGTGAAAATCATGAAGTAATTCAGGAATCATCTATAAAAGATGATGATTTTACACTTGAAGAACCCATAGAACAGCCTCCAGAACAGTTATCTCTGACGGCTGATGATAAATTTGCAATGAGTCTCAGATATTGGGTTAATAGTTTCAACATATCCCAATCGGCATTGAATTCTCTCTTAAAAATACTGAGAACTAATCCTAACTTGAGTAATCTACCGAATGATGCAAGAACATTAATGAAAACTCCAGTGCATTTCAATAAAAATATTATTAACTTAAGTGGAGGCAAGTTTGTTCATTTCAACTTCTCAGATACACTCAAGAAGTCCATTCAAGATCATTATGAAATAATTCCTGATAATGTAAAAATTAATATCAATATTGATAGAGTTCCACTTTTTAAAAGTTCTAAAAGTCAGTTTTGGCCTATACTTGGATCTATAGTTAATGATTGTTATACCAAACCATTTGTTATTAGTATATTTCATGGACATCATAAACCAAATTGTGCAAATGAATTCATAAAACAATTTGTTGATGAGTTTCAAAAACTACTTGATGGTCCTTTTTCTGTATGCGGGAAAAATGTTTCTGTTTCTTTCAATGCACTGATAGCTGATGCTCCTGCGAAAGCTTATGTGGCTGGTATCAAGGCACATGGGGCTTATAATGGATGTTCCAAGTGCACTACACATGGGGTATTCATTGAAAATAGGGTAACATATCCAGAAATAGATGCAGAACTTAGAACAGATGAATCTTTCTTGAACAAATCCCATCCTGATCATCATAAGTCAGTTTCCTATTTAGAAAATTTAAAAATAGGAATGGTTTCACAATTACCAAATGATCCCATGCATCTGGTTTATTTGGGTGTCACTAAGAGATTAATTCAATTATGGGTAAATGGTAATGTAGCAGTGAGGTTGAATAAAGATAATTTAGAGAAAATTTCTGATCTATTGAATTCTGTAAAACAATGTATTCCTGATGAGTTTTCCCGAAAACTTAGAAGCTTCTTAGATATTGAATACTGGAAAGCTACTGAACTAAGACAATTTCTCTTGTATACAGGACCAGTTGTCATGAGATCTGTTTTAACCAGGGACCAATATGACCATTTTATTGTTTTGAGCATAGCAATACGAATTTTATCGGATGTAGAATAACATTTAAAATATAATGATAATGCCAATGCACTCTTGAGATGGTTTGTCTCCAATTATTCAACTTTTTATGGGGAAAAAAATATCGTGTATAATGTTCATAATTTGATACATTTGCCAAATGATGTGAAGAAATTTGGGGTTATTGAAAACTTCAGTGCTTTCAAATTCGAAAATTATATGGGATCCATTAAGAAAAAAATTAAAATATCAGGCAAACCACTAGAACAGTTTTGTAATAGATTGATGGAAGATAATTTGTTGAATCCAACATCAAAGAAACAAAAATATCCGATAATTCATTACAGAAGAAATTTCATTATAAAAGTGACACTTGAATATTTTTCATTGGGTCTGTCAATACCCAATAACTGCTTTGAACATACAAGTCGCAGTATTTATAAAATTGTTGGAATGGACAATCGAGATGATACTGTTTATATTTCTGCAAAGAAGTATAGTGATTTTCAGCCCATGTTTCAGTATCCTTTTGATTCATCAGTGTTTAACATCGTAATCGTTAGTACACCTGATGAACAAGTTTTTCAGTTTCCAATTTCCGAAGTAAAGAAAAAATGCTTAAAAATTTTAATCAAAGATGATAGTTATGCTATAATACCTCTTATACATAAAGGAATATAATATTTTATTCGCGCATTTTCTTCATTAATTTTTTTTCATTAATTTTTTTTCATTATTTCAAGAAACTAAATATCAAAAGTTAATATATATTTTTTTAATTTTTCGCTAGTTCTCTCAAACGGCCCATACATTATGCAATTAGTCAGTAGGATAAGTTGAACATCAGATTGATCAGACAATCGCTGCAACAAGTCGCATATAATTTTGGATACACACAAAAGATCTGAACATCAATTGGTCGTTCAACTATATTGTTCAACTTGTCATACAACTAATTGCATACTGTTTTACTTCAGGAGATAATCGACCGTTTCAATACACAAATCCGTGACTCTATACAGAGTGGCCACTTTATTAATAGGATTGTATTGGTAACTTTTAAACCATAAGAGTTAGAAGGTCGGTCGAATGGAGAAAAAGTTGCATTCATAGAAGCATTGTCAAGCAGTTCAAACAAATGGAGATTATTAGGGCCGATTATTGAGATATCATAAGAAAAGTAAATTCTGTCATTTTGATTTTTCTGTTTTCCCACTTTATTTCGAATATCATCAAAAAATGTCACAGAAGCTTTTTATTCAACAGTAAATTATCCTCATTTTGACATAATCAGATTTTGTATCCAATGAGGTTGAGGGTGGCCCAGAGTGTACGAAACGTTGATACAACATCTGATTATGTCAAAATGAGGATAATTTACTGTCGAATAAAAAACTCCTGTGACATGTTTTGATAATATTCGATATAAAGTGGGAAAAAAAGAAAAATCAAAATGACAGAATTTACTTTTCTCATATCTCGGCCCTGATAATCTCGATTTGTTTGAACTGCTTGACAATTCTTCTATGAATGCAACTTTTTCTCCATTTGACCGATCCTCTAACTCTTATGGTTTAGAAGTTACCCATTAAAAAAGTGGCCACTCTGTATATATGGCTCTCATTTATTGAAAATTATGTTCTACATCAACTTTTGATTTTTATGAGAACTGACATGACTGACAGTTTTTTCAGGTGAATATTTCTCAAAATGGAATTTGCTGTGGTACAATTCAATGATAAGACAGTATCAGAAATACCAACAAAATGGTTGGATTTAGGAAACAACGCCTGTTACTGGCCAAATACCAAAAATATATCGATATTGATGACACAGCAGCTTGCTCCAATGGCAGGATGGACCAGACACCCTGTGACAATTGAAGCATACTGTAGTGAGTAAAATGTTTCAATAAATCTTCTAGTATTCATCTGATTATAGATTTTGTCAGTATACATGCAAATAAGCTGCTACTTCACATAAATTCTTACTTTTCTATTCAAGATACTTTGGAAAAAGCCAGAAGAAAGGCTGAGTATTTGTCCTCTACTGAATCAGAAACAGAATTAGGGCGAGGAAAAAGGCGCAAAAAGACGAAATATGTCTCATCAGATGAAAGTGAGAAAGAAAATGAATGTTCCCCACCAAAAAGTTGTATTTGATTAAGGAATGTTTTTCTGATTTTCAATACTGATATTTTTAGGAAAGTTACCACAACCTAGGATACCTCTCCCATGGGAAACAAATAATGAGTCAGGTATTTGAGAAAAACTATGTTCATGGTTCATTACAGATATAACAAATGCTTATTTTTTAGCAAGTGGAAAGAGCTATGAAGTGATTAAAATAATATCTTCTGTTCCGAGTAAGATGCCCTTTCACTATCTTGAATGAATTTCTCAATTATTTGTTCTCATGAAAAAAAAAGTTAAATGCCCAAAAAGTCTAAATAGTATTTGTGCATTTAACTTTTCTTTTCAGTGTTTCACCCAGTCTCCAAATATACACTTCTTTTGTTCTCATGTATAGGTACACCACTTGATCTTGAACATGATGTATCATCAGAAGGCCCTGCTCAAGAACCCATGCCACAAAATAATTTCCAAATTGAATCAGATGATGAAACACATATTCCAAATGTTGCTGACATAATGAGTACCCCCATAAGTCATCATAATAAGTGTGGTAAATATTATCTTATGCATAAGTATTATGCAGATTGAAATGCGTGTTTGGGTTTCTGCCTGCTTTCTATGGTTTTTGCCTTTATGACGATGGATTGCTGTTTTGAACTATCCTTCCACAGAATGTGAACAGAAATTTGAGAAACCATTTCAATACATTGATTAGTGTATAGTAAATATATACTCAGGTGTTATGTTTTATCTGTACTTCAATTTACAGACAATCACAGTATTCTCAAAAAAATTCTTTCAAGTATAACAGAAGTAAAATTGACAGTTAATGAGATACAAACTAAATTATCACTATCAGAACATGATGCAGAAAGGAGGCAAGAGGTCAAGAACAAATTGCCTATCAAGAGCATGGAGGAACTGAAGCAATTTGATGAATATTATTCAAAGGCCGAGAATAAATCAGTATTGGTGAGATTTTTTCATATAATTCAATCCTTCATTTTTGTAAGAAAGGTTTTCAAATGTGTTAATTCCACTGTGATTTTAGATGAAATATTTGTCAAATGTGTTAATTCCACTGTGATTTTAGATGAAATATTTGTCAGCACTTGGAGGATGTGATGCCAAGGACCATACTAACAGAATTATGAAAATATTATTCACAAATGAATTCGCCATGAGCTGTTCATGGTTGGGTTTTCGCCAAAATAATAGAATTGCGGGTTTCCATGTTGTAGAAATGATTCAAAGTATGTATATTACTAATAGGTTTATTATTATTGGCTGTATATAATTCTATCACTTTCTCACTTGTCTGGCTGCCCCATTCGAAGAAATTCAACTTTTGGAATGTGATGATCTTTTTTTTTTCGTTTCTACTATGAGCGTAAAAATATTAGTTGTTCGCCCATTTAATTCACCCTGTGGCTTCAATACTAACGAAGTCATCAATAGTGCCGACTTAAGTTTGGAAACCATATGAATTGTTGCTTTTTTGTAAGTTGATAGTTATTTTTATTATCTCTTTCAGACATGGTGAATAAGCAGCATGGAGCCACACTGAAATACGTTGAAACAATAATGTCCCAATGGTTCCGGCATGCCAAGCAGCGATATACCAGAGAAAATAATTGAAATAATTGTATATTTTCATTATTGTATGTTTCCTCACTGAAGTTGTTTATTTTTTATTGTTTTCGAAGATTATAGTTTATTTTGGCACATAGTCACCTTTAATAATGTAACCTGAATAGAAATCGATGAGATATCTAGATATTGCATCGTTGGTACATAACATTGTGGATATCGCTAGTATATATCTCATCAACATTTTCTGAGGATAACTCAGTGACATCATGGTGTGATATCTCTGTGATGCCGCTCAATGACATTTCTATGATATCCATCTGAGTGTGACATTTGTAGGTCCCATGTATGTCTATGTGATGCCGCAATTCGATGTCACAGTACACATGGTTATGTACCATGTACATCACAGAGACGTAACAATGCTGGCTGGGTAGTAATAGAGAAATCTGTACTCCTGCGTCGTTGCCCGAAAAGCACGTTCAGCTTAGTGCTAGTAGGTGGCACTGTACCAAACATCCGTATTCCTCACTGTTGAAGACATTATGGTGTTCAAATAGTGACCGTCCTGTGGGTGGAGTGTCAACTGGCCTAGTGCAACTGATGAGGCTTGGCGAGCCGAAACAGACTGTCTTGCACCAGTTGACATTCCACACACGGAACGGATATAACCTACAACCTGTCAATATATATATATATATATAGAGTCAAACTCAAAAATAGTGGGGTATTGCAGCAATAAAGTAAACGTGTACTCTGTTAAGTTTATCCAAGCTTTCGGAATTTAATATAATTCCATCATCAGGGAACTACAATTATAAATTATGATTACAGTGTAACATAATGAATAGTGATGGCTTACATCTTAGATGAGGATGGTTACATAGGTGGTAATATGTTGACACATAGATTGATGTGAAGTATAAATATAAAACATATTAAAATTGATTATTAAAACATTAGTTGATCAAAGTCAACTTGTCTGAGGAGTTGAAATTGAACAGAATTCAGGATTCAATACCACGTGGATTCAAGAATGTGAATTGAGGTTAAAAATTGAATTGAAGTTGACAAGACAAAAGGTCTATGTCAAGTGGATATTTATTGAAATTGACGTGACAATGTGTCTGCGTCAAGTGATAAATTGAAATTGACATGACAGTTATTGTCAATGTCAATGTGGAAGCATGACATACCACTAGTTCAACTAAGTTACCAACCTGTAGTGGTTTCTTAGAGATTAATACTGTCATTATCAACATTATTATGTCTCTGATGATTTTTGTCTAATATCAACAAAGAGGAAGAAATTTCACTCAAGTGATTGATATCTGTTATCTTGTTGATGCAGTTGTTATCTTGAAAGATATATGTCATTTCAAGAAATGATCTCTTGGTAAGGGATGGTTCACTGATTAAGACTTTCATCTCATCAAATTTCATATGATGGTCGTACTTGTTGACATGTTCTGCTAATGCACATCTTCCAGGGTGCAGTCTGCAGTCACTTTTATGAGATGTTACTCTTGCACCAAGAGGACGGGAAGTCTGACCAACATAGTTTTTATCACAGTCCCGACAGGGAATACTATATACAACATTCGTTCTGGACATCAGTGGACCTTACTATGGATGTTTCTGATTGTTAATGTTGTTTTATTTGCTATTTTAATATTAGAAATAAATTGAAAAAGTCTTGCAAGCTTGGGTGTAATTTCTCTAATAAAGGGAAGTGAAACATATACAATTTGTGGTATTCTTGATGGGGTGTTTGGAGCAATATCTGCAATATCTCCAGTAATGGTGTTGTTCAGGGGGTGATCATTCATATTATTAATTTCTATTGCTGAGGATGTATTGAATAAAATTTGTTTTACTAGACTATGTGGGTATGAATTTTCTAAGAACAATTCCAATAAAATCTTCAAGTTTTTTTTATGGAAGGTACTGTCTGAAATTTTCAACACTCTATTCTTAAGCTGTTTGACCAGGTTAATTTTCATCGATTGTTTGTGGTAGGAAAGATAATTAATATATCTTCCTGAGCTGCATGGTTTTCTGTACCAGTCAATCTTGATTTGGTTTTCATTGGATCTTATGAATATTGTGTCAAGGAATGATACAGATTGTTGTAAATCTTCAGTTTCAATCGTGAATTGAATGTGAGGATCAAAGCTGTTAAAAGTGTCGAGAATTTCATCAATACCATCTCTTGGTACTGCTACTATTATATCATCTACATATTTTTTGATAAAGTGAGGGTTGGATGAGAGTACTGGTAAGACCATGTCTAGTATGTTATCCATTACATAGGCTGCTAGGATTGGGGAAATTGAAACACCCATTGGTGTGCCAAATGTTTGTTTGTAGAATTTGTTATCGAAAGTGAAATATGTATTTTTAAAAAGAAAGGTTAGAAGTTCTATGAATGAGTCTTCACTGATACTGCAGTGATTGCTGATATTGTTCCACTGTTTATGAATGGCAATTATACAGGCTTCTAGGTATACGTTACTGAATAGAGAAACTACATCCAAGCTTGCTAGGACATAGTTGTTGGGTAGAATTGTATTATTGAATTTTTCTGTGATTTCGAACGAATCTTTTATATAGTAATCATTTTTGAAGTCATACGCACTGGTCAAAATATCTGTTAAGAAGAAATCAATTGCTCCGGTGGGTGATCCAATGGAGGCGACAATTGGTCTCACAGACAGGGTTGGTTTGTGTATTTTGAGCAATGCATAAAACTTCGGTGAGACACCATTATAGCAAGTGAGTTTCTTTCTTGTGTTTTCATCAATTTCATTTTTTAATTTTATTTCTTTAATCAGAGAATTGCTTTTTTTTTTGTATAGAAGATGTTGGGACTTTATTTATTTGAGTATATGATGAATTGTTATTGATGATGTCACAGGAGAGGTTTAGATATTGTTGTTTGTCCATTAAGACTGTGACATTTCCTTTGTCAGATAAGGTTAGTAAAAGATCTGGGTTTTCTTTGAGAAATGTTCTTGATTTTTTGAAAAGGTTGTGATCAAATTTCATTATTTCATATATGTATATATATATATATATATATGGATGAGATGGGAGGGAAGTCTTTGCTGACCAGTGAGGAACAAAACTACTAATATTGGGGCTTGCAGCAATGTCAGTGAGTTACTCTTTTATATTAATCCAAGCTTTCGGAAACGTTTATTTCCATCATCAGAGAGACTACAAAAGTTTTTTAAATGGTACAATGTAACAGATTAAAATTCATGAATGAGGTTACTTACAACAAACACGAGATTGACGACAAAATGATTGTTATAAAAGTTAACAGACAGTAAAAAACATTGTAGAGAACAATTGCACATGGATATATTACTTCCTAAACTTTGATATAGGCTTGAAGAAGCCCAATGTAGACTACGGAAATTGTAACAAGTGTTTTTTCATCATTACGATGTGAACAAATGGAGGGAAAACGACTAACAGTGCGGTTAAGAGTTCTCTTCTTCCTCTCAATCACGCCCTTCCAGCCACGGCAGTACCACAATTAAAAATGGTGTTAGACTTTATGGTCCAGATATCACATTCTGACTTAGAAGAATAAAGGAGAATGAGACAGGAAGCGGAGTCCACTATTAAACTCTGCTCGATTTGAAAACTAAGATCATTTCCGACTCAATTAATTAAGGGGTTGAAGATTACTCCTACATTCACCATCCATCATGAGAAGGTAAGAATAAATCTCACTTAAATGTTTAATGTCTGTTATTTTATTAATGCTATTTTCTTCCTGATAGATAAAGGTCATCTCCAGAAAAGACCTCTTTGGATGAAGTCTACAATCACTCCTATGCAAGGTAATTCGGATTTCAATCGATCTTTTGGATTGTCCAATGTATTTTCTGTTACAGTTTGCACAGGGGATACTGTAGACTACGCCCGAGCGAGACATCAGGGACACTATGTCTTTAACCTTAGAATAAATGGATTTTATTGATAAAACTGTTTTATTGGATATTTTAGTGTTTGAAAATCTATTAAATATGCTTTCAAGATTAGGTGTAATTTCCTTGATGTAAGGAAGAGATGTATATAAAGTTTGAATTGGAACAACCTCAGGTATGGTATTGTTCATGATAATAGATTGAGTGTTAACCCTCCTATGTTGCAGATCATCTGTCATGGGAGTATGAAACAAAATTTTGTTAACTAATTTAATGGGATAAGAATTTTTTATAAATAAAGATTGTAGTATTTTCAATTTTTTTTGATTGAAAGAGATATCAGAAAGTTGTAGGACTCTGTTCCTCATTTGTTTAATAAGATTGATTTTCATCTTGTGTTTATGGTAAGAGTTGTAGTTGAGATATCTACCTGAACTACAGGGTTTTCTGTACCAATCTACTAATATGGTGTTATCCTCTGTTCTTTGGAGTATTGTATCTGAGAATGGAACTTGCCTATGTTCGTTCTCCTTTTCTATTGTGAACTGGATATAAGGGTCGTAGCTGTTAAATGTCTCTACTAACTCAACGATACCTCTTTCAGGGAGGGCCACTATGAGGTCATCGACATACTTCTTGATAAAAAATAGGTCAAACGATAACACGGGAATAACTGTATCTAGTATCTCGTCCATGACATATGATGCTAAAATAGGAGAGATGGAAGCCCCCATTGGGGTACCGAAAGTTTGTTTGTAAATTTGTTTTGTTGAATGAGAAATATGTACTGTCGAAAAGGAAAGCTATTAAATCAAGGAATGTTTATTTAGAAGCATGCCTCAGAGTAAATAGACAAGAATTGGACCAACATCAGTACCCATTGTAAAATAGAAAAAAATATATTCCCATTCCAACTGGACTCTTTGTTTGAGGTTACTGTTGTAGTCACCTATCCTATAAATATGTTGTGAATTCCTTGAATGTTGGAAAATCTTCGAATTTTCCTATACTTGTCTCCTCTCAATCTTTTCGGGTATCCGGATCAAGTTTTCTGGAAATAATGAATATCGAAAGCCTATCCCATGTTTCCACAGGTTCACCAAGTGCCCCTAGGGCTCTAAAGTGCCTTTCAATATAATCCAATAATTTTCGCAACTGATTGTGCTTTTAAATGACTTTGAATTATTGCTGGCTTATTTTCAAAGTGCCTTTCTAGTATTTACCAATCTCTCATGTAGTTATCCCAGGATACTTCCAGTGACTGCAAAACCTAATCTGCATCACCCTGTACTAAATCTAGTGGGTAATTAAATTTTTCAATGTCGTCTAACTCTTTGTTTTCGTGAACCAACCTTTTGAATGTATAATGAAATTGTTCCCATCGTGTAACATTCATTTTTTGGAAATCATACTATTTTAGACTAACTAACGGAAATCAGCAAACTAGGAAGTTAGTTTTCATTCCCAATCATCTGGTACCAGTCTACCCACCTTATTCTGTATTCCTGTGTAGTTTTTAACGAATTCTGCCTACAGCATCAACCAAAACAAATGAAATTGTTCGATCTTTTATTGCTAATATACATTTTTGCGTGACACCTTATCCTACGGGACTTCAGGTCCACCTGAGCCTTCGATTGAGATATTTACGTATGGAAGGATGTTTCATTCCATAATTTTGTACTTACATTTTGGCAAAGGTATCAGGTAGAGAACAAGTGTATAATTAACCGCAATGTTTTGTTTTGTTGATGTCAGTTTCTCATAGTCGATCAGCTGTTCGGAATTGATGTTGACGGATCGACTCAGAGTGATAGACGTCGAGACCGTACTGAGGTGTTCTGTCGTTCCACGCACTATTAGGACTCCGGAAGACGTCATAGGAATACATATGGATCAATTATCATCGATCAAATTGGATCATACGAAAGCGTACAAGCGCCATGCAACTTTATTTTTCCATAATAGACAGATGCTAAGTGTCAACTAGCCCATTCGACACATACTAAGTGTCAGCTAGCTTATTCGACAGATACTAAGTGTCAACTTGCCTATTCGACAGATACTAAGTGTCAATTAGTCTAAATCAAAACCAGTTTCGAAGAATTGGGTAACTGATGAAGTAAGACAGTCAAGTGCACAGCTTAAAGATCTATACATCCTTCAGAAAAAGTACGCAATACTAGGAGAGCACTATAAAATCAAAAAACGAGATCATCAACAAATTGTGGAAAAGTATAAACGTGATCACTATGATAACATAATTCAGAACTCCGAAAACAAAAGTAAAACTTCTTGGTCTATTATAAATGAACTGAAAGGTAAATCCAAGCAAAAATCGAACATTAAACTGATATATGAAAATGAGGAGATCATTTCACCTGTAAGTATAGCAAACACTTTTAATAAATTTTTCATTGATGCTCCAGAGAAAGTTATTCATGATATACCAGATGTAGGTGGGAATGTTAACCCTACTCAGAAAAATATCATGAATTCAATGGTGGTACTGCCATTTACAGAATCAGAAATTAAAGATATTTTTGCCAAACTTAAAAACAAACGTTTATCTGGTCCCGATGATCTACCCAACAATATCATCATAGAATTTAAGGAAGATTTAATTAAACCATTTTGTCATATCATAAACTCATCTTTAGAAACAGGAGTTTTCCCAGAGTCTTTAAAAATAGCGAAGGTGATCCCTTTATATAAAAAAAATTCAAAGAATTTACCAGAAAATTATAGACCATTGTCTCTTACATCAGTATTTGCAAAACTATCTGAGTATTGTATGTTAGAAAGATTGACCTCCTTCATTGTGAGATTCAATCTGATACCAGATGAACAACATGGATTTAGAAAATCCAAATCTACCACAACAGCAACAACAGAAACATATATAGACATATTAACAGAATTGGACAGACAAAGATGTCCAATTGGTATATACTGCGACCTGAGCAAAGCGTTTGATTGTGTTCCACATGATCGATTATTAGAAAAGCTGTGGCTTTATGGGATCAGAGGAAATACACATCAGTGGTTTCGATCTTACCTTGATGGTAGAAAGCAATATGTACAGATATCTCACAGTGAGAATGATGGCCAAAATAGCATGCACTGCTCAGATTTGATTTCTGTAAATGTAGGGGTGCCGCAGGGAAGTGTCCTTGCCCCTATATTATTCTCCTTATATATAGCGGATATTGTAAAGTATTTAGATGAATACAAAATAACACTTTACGCAGATGATTTGTCGATTCTGGTAGCTAAAGACTCCTTAGAAACCATCCCTCAACATTGTGATGATTTGATGAGAAGAATTATACTCTGGTTCTCAACAAACAAACTATATGTCAATTCTGACAAAACATATTTCTCAATATTTCACTCTAGACGAAGGAGAATTGAAAACATAGAAATTAAAATGGGAGATGTGAATTTAAAACAATGCGAAATCATAAAGTTTTTAGGCATTACTATGAATGATACATTAGATTGGGAATTCCATATTAGAGAAACAATATCCAAATTAAACAGCAAGATATACCAACTGAGATGCCTACGAAAAGTTCTCAACTTGTCCGTGCTGAAAAGTTTTTATTATGCTGAAATTCAGTCACGAATCACCTATGGAATCTTATTATGGGGTTCAGCACCAACAGCTCAGAAATTATTTGTACTTCAAAAAAAATGCCTAAGAACATTATTAAATAAAAGTCAGAGAGAATCATGTAGACCATTATTTGCCAAACTGAAAATACTTCCTTTCCCTTGCCTGTATATTCTAGAAATATCGTGTTATATATTCAAAAATAAAAAAAAACATTGGCACTCATAGTAATGATCACAGTTATTCAACGAGATTTAACCACCATCTGAAAACACCTCGAAATAATTTGAATGTAACTCTCAGGGGACCCACCTCCAATGGTGTGAGGATTTACAATAAGCTCCCGGAGACAATTAAGAAGGAAGTTACTAATTTCAAATTCAGAAAACATCTGAAAAAATTTCTGTTGTCAAAAATGTTTTATAGCACCGAAGAATTTTATGCCAACTAATATGGTCTTTTAAATAATATATATATACACGAATTTTAAATTGTCAATTTTAAATGTGATTTTACTATATGTTACCTATATGTAATTTATGACGTGTTTTATATCACTACTGTGGTCTTTGAAATTAATAAATTTTACTTTACTTTACTTTAATCGACAGATACTAAGTGTCAACTAGCCTATTCGACAGATACTGAGTGTCAACTAGCCTATTCGACAGATACTAAGTGTCAATTAGTCTTATCGACAGATACTAACAGCCGTTTGCACCGACTCAATAGTAAATTGAAATTAGGCTAATTGTCCTTCAAAGTACCATTAACAGTTTGTGTGTATTGCACCAACTTTAAGGGATTCTAAAGCATCCATTAAAAGAGCATTAGCTAACTGATCAAATTCCTTCCCTTAATACATATTTAATTGTTCTTTAACCTCAAATTTCTGAAATTGTGCCTAGAGATTCGTTTACGAAAATGGAAATTTTTTATGAGGTTCTGGTGGAGGATTTTCTAGAAGACGATTTAGAAGTCCTTGATTTTGTTAATATGGGCTACCCAAGGCGCATTTCTTCTAGGCCGAATTACTATGAAGAGATGTCCCAAATGGACTTTTTTGGAAGATTCAGGCTAACAAAGCCTACAGTTATGATACTTCTAACCCAAATTGAGAATCAATTGGAGTACCCAGATGATAGGTAGGTGTAATAGTAAATATAACCAGATTTTGCTATAGCCTACCAGTTAAGATAGCTGTTATGTCTGACTATTGTAAAACTATATGGGTATAGGTACTGTTTTTTCTCAAACAAAATTTCATTTCAGAAATAACAGTCTCTCGCCAATGAACCAACTCCTTCTGACACTCCGGTTTTATGCCAGTAGTGGGCACCTGATTCAGACAGCAGACTTTATGAATGTACATGTCTCTACTGCTAGTAGGGTGATAGCATATGTATCATCACTTATTGCATCTTTATGCCACAGAGTTGTAAATATGCCCCATCCTCAGCAGCAGGTCAGAGCCCAGAATGAGTTTTTCAAAATTGCAGGGTTTCCAAAAGTTCTGGCATTGATTGATTGTACTCATGTGAAGATTGATTCTCCTGGTGGGTTCTTAATAAACTATATGATTTGAGTAGAGATATTGGCTAACTATAATTTCAAAATACAGTTCTTTTTTTCAGTTAATTCATCACTCCCATTAAATGTTTTTTTTCTGTTGCATTTGTTTTTTTTTTGTCATTTTAGGTGGAGATAATGAAGATATTTATAGACAAAGACAAAGACAAAGAAATTTATTAGTACTTCCAACTGGAGCCATCTTACGATGGATGTATAGATGGATGGATAGAAACCGGAAGTCTTATTTTTCACTAAATGTTCAGTGTCTAACGGATTCCAAACTAAAATTCCTTGATGTTGTTGCTCGCTGGCCTGGTTCCACACATGATGCTACAATATTTGCCAAATCATCCATAAGGGCAAGATTGGAAACTGGGGAATTTGGGGGAAGTGTGATAATAGGCAAGTTTATTTTTGAAATTCAAAGGCATATAGAAGAAATAATAAGAATCTGAAATCCATCTTTGAAATTTCCTAGTATTTTCACCCTTACATGTACATGCATCTCTCAAAATTGTTGAAAATCTTTTTATTTCATTATTTCAACATTGCCACTGCATATTGTTCAAAGAATCAGTTTATTTAGATTCTATCCCCAAATAAAATGAGTTATGCACCACATCCCTCCCCTCTGTAGTTCAAAGGGTTTTAAACATAGCATTTGCCTTTAAATTATATTTTTTTCAGGGGATAGTGGCTATCCACTGAGAAGTTATTTAATGACCCCATTGGCAAATCCTATTACTCCAGGTGAAAATCTTTATAATGAAGCTTTGATTCGTACCAGAAATGCCATTGAAAGGGTCTTTGGCATATGGAAGCGAAGGTTCCCCGTAGTTGCCTATGGACTCAGACTTAAGTTGGAAACTGTAATGGCCCTGATTGTGGCAACAACTGTCCTTCATAACCTTGCCAGGGATATGAATGAACCAGAGCCTCCATTGCCTGAAGACATGAATGAGGATGAATTAAATTATTTAATTCAAACCCAGCAAATCAACTTGGAGCAACAAGTTGATGGCAATGTGGTCAATTTAGTTCAGAATGAACTTATAAGATATTTCAGTCAGCTGTAACAGCTACTGATACTATATTGATGAATAAATTAGAATTTTTTAATGTATTTGGTTACTGTATAGATTTTATCTCTTTCATATCATCTACAATAAAAAATGTATATACAGGCAGTGACTTTCATGAATGTGGACCCCTCTAAGTATTCTTCACACCTAGGGATTAAGGTGTGACTTCTAATCCTTGAAATTGAAAACTCTTTCAAATATAATACTTTTAATATCTATATGACTTAACAAACTAACTACATTCTGAAAGAATCAGGTAATAAAAACAAAAAAAAAAACTATGAATAAAGTAACAAAAGAACACTGTTTTTTCAATTTGCCAAAACCAAAATGTAGCAAAATCTAACGAGAAAGTTTCTCTTATTGTTTTTTTCTCAAGTCCACATCTAATTGAAGGCATTCTTTTCTGAGGTGATGCTCTTCCTCAGCATGCAACCTTTCCCTCTCCAATTTCTTAATGGTATAATCTGCAATTATATTTTTTTTATCTGCCAAGTACTCATATTTTTCTGCTAGAGCATTCGAAGCCAATGTCCTCACAAGTGTGGCAGTTGGCCTTCTTCTATCGGACCCCTGAAATATTTCAATAAAATGATAGACTGCACATTATTATGCATACTGCTAACTTCAATTTGATATAAAAACTAAACTCAACACTATTTAGTTTCTGAGTATTTCAGGGTTATCACTAATTTTAAGATGAGCAAGGTTATAAGAAAAACTCAGAAATCATACTTTTCTTCTGGGTATTCCTCTTCCATGAATGCCTCCTCTTCCTCCAAAATTTCTTATATTTGTATTATTGTTCAAGTCCTGATTTTCAATTGGAGATCCTACTACTGGATCTTTCACTTGTTCATCTTCAGATTCATTTTTATCCCTCATACCAAACTTTAATAGTACAGGATTTAGAGGTCTCTTCAAGTCATTTGTATTATAATTTCTCCAATTGGTCTTCTCCCTACTGTTTGATTCTTTCTGTAAAACATGATGGCAATAAATGTCCAAGGTCCAATGAAATAAGTCACAATTTCAATAAATCTAATAGGTACCTCAATGGTTGCTTCTGAAAAACTTCCATTGTCCCCTTCATCCAGTATAGCATTTTCCTAGAATGAGAATATATTTTCATTTTGAGCAAATACTATTAAATAATGTGAGCATGAAGTGTACACCTGTGACTTTTTCATTGATATGTTTAAAAATTAATATATAATATAGCTACTTACGGAATTTTCAAACACATATTCAACTGCTTCAGAGTTTGCCCCCAGGATTGGGAATATCACATCAGAGTCAAACTGATTATAAAGCCCTTCCACTGTAATAGGGTCCATGGTGGCTAGTACCAAATCATCAAATTCATCCATCTTGGTTTCAGGGGGTGGACGGCCTCCACCGGTTTTCAGGACCTCTTGTCGAACCTGTGCCTTTTTCTTCCTTATTATCTGTTTCTTGTTTTCATAGCATCGTTTTAGTTGGTCGATGGTTCGATTATTCAAATCGGATGATGTTGCATTGAACTCGTTAGCTATTTTCACCCAGGCTTCGTTTTTTTCAGAATTTGCAACTGCATTTGTTTGTTTATTTTCCAATATATTTTTATACTGAAGGGCTATCATGAACAGATGACTAACTTCTCTGGGGCTAAAATTCACCCCCCTAATTCTTTTCGCTTCTGTGGTCATCGTAGTCATCGATATTTTTGAAAATCTCTTTCACATTCACAAAAAGTCAAAAACTGATGCACTGAAGACTGAAGATTTTTCGATTTGACTTTGAGGTTAAAAACCAACCGCTAATCAGTGTTCCAACACAAAAGTGGAAAAACCACCGAATCATTGCGACGTTGCCATCCCATATCGAAGATAAAGAACCTTTAGTTAAGGTTTTAAAAAATTATTCCGTGCAAATCAATTGACACTTTGAGTAACAGTTAAAATTAAAGGTCCATTTGTTAAATAACAGTTAATAAAAAGTCGGTGCAAATGGCTGTAAGTGTCAACTAGCCTATTCGACAGATACTGTAGAATATAGATTCAATTCAATAACATATTCTAGATACGATAATGAATATGAACATTACCTCTACCAGAATGAGGACAAAGAAGACTTCCCCTGTAGTAACCCCAATAATAACCCCTCATCTCAGTCATCACACATTTTCCCTGTTTTTTTGTTACATGCACTGTTCACCATTATTTCATTGTATTGCAGTGTGTTACATCATATTTTCAGCAGTATTTGTAAATATCTACTATGGATGACTTAGTGGAGGCTTATTTCAGTTTAGGATTTCACCAATCTGAAATACTGAACTGCTTGGATATAAATCACAACATTCACATCAGTAGGCGTACACTCCAAAGAAAGTTAAGGAAGTTGAATTTATTTCGAAGAAGAAACTACACTGACCTAGTAGAGGTAACTGATTTCATTCAACAAGATATGAAAACCCATGGACAATTGCATGGATATCGATGGATGCACTTAAGGTGTATACAACATGAATTACTAGTCACTCAAGAAACTGTTCGTCTCTTGCTAAACATTATTGACCCTACTGGTGTTGATTTTCGCAGTAGAAGACGTCTCCGTAGAAGGCAATACCAAAACAAGGGCCCAAATTTTCTTTGGCACATGGACTGTTATGATAAATTGAAAACTTTAGGTATATGTATAAGTGGATGTATAGATGGATATTCACGAGAGATTATTTGGCTGAGAGCAGGACCAAATAGTAACAACCCTAAAGTTATTGAAAGTTTTCAGGGTTGTCCACAAAGCATAAGAGCATATCTAGGGACTGAAAATGGGATTGTTGAAAATATTCAGACATTAATGATTGAATCTTATGGAAACCAACAACAGGCATTGCCACCTTTCCTATTAGGGACTAGTCAACATAATCAAAGAATAGAGGCTTGGTGGTCTATACTGAGAAAACACCATAGCCAGTATTGGATAAATGTGTTTCATTCTCTCAAAGATGATGGATTGTTTTCTGGGTCATTAATAGACAAGTCTCCGAGTCAATTTTGTTTTCTAAGCATCATTCAGGTAATATTCAAAAAACCACAGTATATTTTAATTATTAGTCAAGATTTTCTATTCATTTGATATTCAAGGTAGATAAAATAATTCCCATAATTGGTATTAGAATATGTATAATGCAGTTAACAACAATTGACAAGATATTGATTGATGTTGGAGGGCAGTTTTTTTTGATAATTACAAAATTTTGTTAAAATGATACCAACGTTATAATTCAAAACATCATAAAACTTTTTTACTTAAATCTAACCAAAGTTTACGACTTTTCATGGTTTTGGAATTCTAATAAATAAGCCTATTTCCAGCGATAACTTTGAAAAAATATTAGTTTTGACAGGTCGCGAAAGTCACGTGACCACATCCGAGTAGGTAATTTTCATATTTTTCAAAGCACAACTTAACGCCCAAGTCGAATTACAAAATAAATCATTCATGAAATTTTTCCCCATATGATGCGGACTTTATGAAGGACACTGTATATGTAAACTAGGAGTTCCTATTTGACTGAAAATTCAATGAGATATTGGTATAAGTTTTTCCCATATGATGCAGACTTTATGAAGGACACTGTATATGTAAACTAGGAATTCCTATTTGAATGAAAATTCAATGAGATTGGAAGCATTGATCAATCAATAGATGCTGAATTCATAAACATCTAAAATATTAAATTTTTTAGAATGAACTGCTTCTTGTGGCGAAAGAATGGGACACTCATCAAATAACATCATCTAGAAATAGTATTTCTCCGTCTGGACGGCCTTTCATTATGTTCCACATGCCCCAGTTGCTAGGCTCACGAAACTATTTAAGTAGATACGTCAGGTCTGTTCTGGCTCAAAAAAATGCTACATCCATTCTAGCTCAAACGGCCATCCAGTTCATCTCCAAGAAGCAATCGATGTTGCAGAGCTTCTGGATAGTAAACAGAAGAACAGCTACGTCATGCAGTCTTCGCGACACCCCGTAGGCACCCCATTCTTATATTTTCGTAGGATTTCACCCTTACACTTTTTGGTCCAGAAGTGACCTGATATATGAGTGAATAATACATTGTTGCGCGCCTCTTCGAATGATTATCATAAAATAACAATAATGATTTGTCGGAGTGAATAATACATTGTTGCGCGCCTCTTCGAATGATTATCATAAAATAACAATAATGAATTCCGCACCTTCTGAATGATCTAATGCATGCGTAATTAACAATGCAATATTATGAAATTATCAGGGTGAAGAGAAAAAATGTATGGTCCCTCGGTTATCATGTCACCTCTTGATCGAGTTCATCATCATCGACGTTGAGGGAAAAAGAACATGCAGTCTTCAGGACACCCCCCTTGGTCCCCCGGTTATCAGGTTGGATTTTTCACCAGCGCGCCTCTTCCAATGATTATCATAAAATAATGAATTGTCAATGCAAGCGTAATCCACAATGCAATATCTACCTGATTGAAAATCTATGAAAAAAAAATATGTTCAATCAGCTACCCAATTACTATTATGCTTTCATTAGAATGAATTTTACTCTGCGTGATTCCTGAAAGCAATTTTTTTATCCATTTTGGGTAATTACAACGAATTTTAAAAACATTTTTGATGCTCTCAAATTGTTTGCGAGTGTTGAATACATGATCTATTTTTCATGTTGTATTTCACTTGAAATTGCAATACAAAAATATTTCGTATTCATTTTTTACTTGACGGTAGAACACTCTCGATTAAGGAAGAATTTATGAATGAATTAGATACAATGTAGTAAAATCCATGCCTTTCGATGTCATTGCATGAATTAACAAGAAAAGGCTGCAATGAATAATTGATTGTGATTCCGCACCTTTTGAATGATCTAATGCATGCGTTATCCACAATGCAATATCTACCTGATTAAAAATCTATGAAAAAAAATATGTTCAATCACCTACCCAATTACTATTATGCTTTCATAAGAATGAATTTTTCTTTCCGTGATTCCTGAAAACAATTTTTATCCATTAGGTAATTATTACAATATTTCGTGTTATCTTCATTTTTTACTTGACTTGTATATAGATGCGGTAGAACACTCTCGATTAAGGAAGAATTTATGAATGAATTAAATAAAATGTTGTAAAATCCATGCCTTTCAATGTCATTGCATGAATTAACAATAAAAGTCTGCAATGAATAATCGATTGTGATGCCTCTCCTCGTTATAATAATGAGGTGTGTATGTACATCCGAAGGATAGATAGTTGAAAAATAGTTTTCTGCAATTGAATAAACAATATGTGAATTTAGAAAAACCTACAATTTCGAAAACGTTCCAGGTGTTTGATCACTCGAAGTTGTTTTATTGCAAGTGTTGAATTATATGGAAAACAAAATGAATAATTTATTAGCTCATGATCTATCTTTTTCTCAAAGTTTATGTAAACAAGTGATATCACATAATAAAATAATTAAATAGTAAATCTTGATTCAATAACATCGAACGAAGTGGAAGTGAGGGGAAACAAGTGAACTGGATGTATGAGTGGGATGATTGGCTCAAATAATACTAGCGGAGGGTAGATAATCATTGTTGAATATTTTCGTATACCTGTCGAAGCTCAAATTGTGGAGAAGTAAAACATCTTGATCAAAAGTGAGTTTGATATTTATTCAGTTTATTCGAATGAATTATAATTCAACATTAATCTTACAGCTTTGAAATAGAGGCATAGTTGGACCGATTGAGAACGTAGTTCAAGAGTGCACAATGCCAAACTGTGATTGGGGTAGACCATGCAACTGCAGTGACTTCAAACCTAGTTCTTGCTCCTTTTGCCGGAAAGAAAAAGTTTATTATATTGTATTAGGAGAGTACAACGTTGACAGAAAAGGAATGGGATACCACAGTTTTACAGCATGGTGTGATGGTTTCAAGAAAAAAAATCCTGAATGAAATTGTTATCCAGTGAAATACGATCTATTTTGTTTATCATTGTTATCAATAAAAAATAAATAAAATAAGTATTTCGTTACTCCATCTTCAGGTTTTCTGAAACATTACTTTTATATGTGTATTCCATAAAAAATAAATGGATTTCTGAAGGTTTCTTTTCTATTTATTTTCCCAATTAATGAGTAACGAAGACAGTATTTGCATTCAAATAATAGAAATTAACATTTATTCAATCAATCAATAGCAATACTGAAAATAACCTATATTTTCACCTGATAAGTTTCAGAAATGAATAAATATACAATCTCTTTCAATAATGCAAAGCGAAACTACGATGTCCATTACAAATGCTCATTTTTTTCTTCTACTAGATTTATAATAAGCAACGTTTATCAATTCAAATTACATAATTATGAATTGAAAGACTGTTTGCGGGGAAAATAACATTATCAATCCTGGATTTGTTGAAGGAGAATATATTATTTTTTATTATGTTCAGGAGATTGTCAAAGAATACTATTCCTTCCAGTTAAGCTCAATTGTTTGATTCTTGAATCCGTGATTCCGAACCCTTGTCAAATTATGATTTTCAATCAGTGAACGATACAGAACTGATTCAAAATATTCGAGAGTATATAATTTACACCATCAAAAAATCTATAGTCATTCGACTTGGCTATAAGTGAATATTCCTTCTTTTTTTATTAAATTTAAGAATTGGGGTTGCTTTTTTTTTTGTATTCAATTTTTCGATAAAAAAGGGGTTTCATTTATCGAGGCTCTCGAATGAAAGTGAAGTAATTGAGAGTTTCAAATCATAATGGAAAATACAACGGCATACATTATTCTCATAATACTACTCATACAATCAACGATATCATGTTCACCTAGAAAAATATAAGGTGTAAGTAGCAGAAGGAATATTCAGGGTGGAACAATAAAAATAAATGTAATATTTTGTTCTATTGCATCTCGTATCATATAATTATTATCTTTTTATATAGAACGTTATGAATCGAGGTTACAACTGAATATGATTAGAAATATCTCGCCATACTTTATTCGAAATGAATTATGCATGATACATATCTTTGGTTTAGAATGATTTTACGCAAAGTGCATTCGGATAACACTCTAGGAGAATATAAATGATTTCCTCTCTTACTCGGTAGCTTAACAACAGGTAAGCGAACATAGTCGAATTGATTATTGTATTCAACATCGAAAAGAATCCTAGTATAGTGTGTGGTAGTGACTGGAAAAGTAAGTTTTTATTCTTCTTCTCTCAATTCTTTTTATTCGTTCATCTATTAACAGCTCCTGATATAGAAATTCTTTTCCTTATCAAAATTTGAGAATCATTATATTTTGAGCATTTCAGATTGAAAAACAAAATTCTTGTTTCTGTTTTTTTATTCTGTTTCATCAACACGAAATTTGAAAAGACTGTTTTGTTTTCCTATATTTGGAGAATTCTGTTTCATTTCAACATAAAAACACACAAACACATTTGATTGAATAGTTCTGAGAAATATATGTTTATGTAACTAAGAAATTCTAGGAAATAATCAGCCAACAGATTAATTGAGGAAGCTTCAAATAAACTTCAGATATTTGAAACATGTTTAGAACTGGATTCAAAATAAACATTATTTAAGGGGTGAGTGGCTGAGATATTGAACTGAGAAAAAAGGGATCAATGGGGAGATGTTACATCAGTTTTTTTCTAGTGGAATCAAAACAGCATTTATCATGAATTTGGTGCATAGATGCTTTCATTTTGTCCAAGAAAAAAAACACAAAGATAAAAGAAATGTGCAGTCATTCAAGCGAAGGTTACTTTTTTATGAAGAATTTGTTAAGAAATCGTTTGATGAAATAATTGTTAATTTGAAAATACTTCAATACTGAAAATGATACTGATTAACAACGTTGGTTTCGCGATAATGTTCAAGATAAAATCATCAACAAACTGATTGAATTTCAAGAAAGTAACTCTGGATGAGCATTACAGAAAACGATTTTGATGTTAGTAAATATTAACGATTTTAAAATGGAAAACAGTTCATCCTACAATTAATTACCAGAGTAAATTTTCAAGAAGCGAGCATGCTTCTATATAAAAAATACTGACTCAGTCTGTTTTCATGAGTCAATCCTTATATGCACCCTATGATTAAATTTCAAAATTCGAAAAAGTCTAGAACATTTCTGTGAATGTTTGCACATAAGAGATGAATATAGTTGAAGAAAGACTATTTTATATTTTGATATCAGCATCAAGGTAAACAAAAAATAAATTAGGTATTTAAGTTATTTATTGCTAATTCAAAATGAATATCTCCCGAAAATGAATGGGGTAAAAAAATGACATGAAAGAAAAAAGAATTCAAAGATAGTCATAACGAATAAAATTTCCATTTCACCGAAGTGCTTCAGGCTTCAGGCTTGAGACCCTCTGTTAGATGAATGTAGAATCAATTTTCAACTCGAGAATTCAGAAGGAGTGTTACGTTGAAATTCTACCGGAAACCACACACCCATACACACATATCAAAACCCACATCTTGTATATCATATGTTTATTAAAATATAATCATATCACATGAAATAGTAGACAAGGTCACAACGCTGCAATTTCGGTCTCTCGGTACGCTGATCACCTGCGAACAATATACCCGTTTAAATTCCACTCTGAATAAGAAAATATAACATTACCTGGTTCATGGTTTGGCCCGCCGATTTGATTATTCCGACCTGTGTTGATTCCCGAGCCAAATTATGTTTGGACGTGTGCTGGAGAAAAAAAATAATTAGTTTATTAGTCTGGAGTTGCTAACAGGTTATATTGATTTGTTATTGAAAATTGTACGGAACTTTGGACTGTAGCAAATATATTAATGAGTGCAGGTGAATCCAAAGAATGTGGATAACTTCTGTAATATTGAATTTGTAAGATGTACTCACCTGTTGATATTTGATATCTGATATTGCGAGGAATGTAAACAAGTAAACAGTACCTTGGTTCTATTCTGACAACTGTCACACATTCACATTAGCGACTTCGCGTACGGCCAGTTTCGTTGTTAGTAGCGTCTAATAGGACGAAGTTCAAGCGTCATGCGCAACCACTGAACTGAGACGCATAATTAAAAATAAAATCGTATTATTCAATGAATAATTGATAAATAGGAGTATAAGCATTGGTGTATGCCAGCGTAATTGTGTAGTAGATAGACGTAAGATTAAGGTAAAGTAAAGATAGGAGGTAGGGTCTCTGTGGCGCCATCTAGTGTCCGATGAGTTTCGGATGACTGATCTGTGACAGGGGTGTCAAAAACTGACTGCGACATTGGAAGAGAGCTACGTTCGGGGCTGTCTGTCAAACAGAAGATAAAGGGTGCTAGCATTCAGCGGTGTTCCCGATTTGCAAAAATTTATGGCCTAAGCCATCCTAATACTGGGATCTGTTTTGCTGATCGAATTATGGATTGTGGATGCAGTTGGTGATTTTCTGTCGAATATTTTTGGTATTGCATCCATAATCGGAGCTCTTGGAGGATTTGGGAAAAAAAGAGCACCGCCATTCGACCACTCTGTCGTTCTTGGCTTGAAGACCAACCGGAAAGGTAGGCTTTAATTCACTTTCGTGGACCGGTACTATCGAAACGCCTGTCTCAGAATCCATACTTCGGCAATTGAGGTGAAATTTTTATCATTTTTACAGTTTACGTCGATGAAAACCTTAATGTGAAGGACATAAGGTTCATTTTCGTATGGGATTGGCACGAAGTTGGAAAAATCGTTTATATTCGAACCAACCGGAGCTATAGAGGCGCCATTAAGCACTGAAAACCCCTAAATCAGGGTAAGTCGACTTATTGTATATATATTATCTTGCTCTTGAACTGGTATATCCGTACTACGCGGTGTTGCCACTTGGTTCATAATACTTGGTGGTTTCTGGAATGAAAGGAGTTGTACTGCTCAGCTTCCACGATATCTGAGGGTTTGACTGTGAGTCAGTTCCTGCTCATACAGAGTGAGCAATATCACCAACTTATATCAAGCGTGAAATTGTTTATTTAATTTTATTTCTAATCTTGAACGAATGTTCAACTTGGCTAGAGTTCTTTTCTACAAACAATATTGATATAGTTTATATTAGTCGTGATTATAACTCATCCGCTAAATAGCGGAGTATATTATTATGTTTTGCTTTGTATATCTCAGTATCCTGGGTGGGTAATCAGTGTTACCTGAATCTATTTATTTTTTTATCTATTTTATATATACAGGGTGATCTGAGTAATCCACTTATTGGTTTCGGTTCCGTGGGTACTCTGGATTCGCGGATGAATACATTTGATTGAGATACTAATTCAAATAAATTGTACAGGGTGGACCAACATTTTGGGGGTTGTTATTTTTTTTGTTTTGTTATTTTTTCTATATATTCGAGCAGTAGGATACTTGAAAAGTACCAAGGCCGAGCGACAAACTTGGAGGATCGCGAAAAATATTCGTCGACCAACAAGGTGGTCAAGTTATTTATTCATTCTTTTTCTCTTTCACCCTATCCTGCTGTGAATTCTATTTTTTTTTATTATTTCCTAGGGTTTTAGTGTTGGATGCGAATTTCCAACGTCGAGAGTTATAATATTCCCTGGTGCCGAATCCCACAGTATTGCCTGCTTAAACCTTAGAGGAGTGGAAGTTGGACGCTACGGAGGCAATCAACGTACCTCGGACAGGAGGGTGGAACCTTCCGGCACGCAAGTTATAAAAAAAAAACATATAACCATCAATCCTTGTTTGATTGAATTGTGATCGCTTAGGCTAGTGTTTGATTTGCTTCTGTTGCTAAAACCCCGCCATTATTTTTACCCACTAATGCTTACGTACTATATAGGTAGTAACTTCCTGTTAGCGGAAGGTAAAGTTGCGAACTCAATTACCTTAGGACTTGCGCATGCGCCTGAGCTCAAGCGACGCACTATCCATGGTTGAATTCCGGTTAGTAATACTTTATTTTCCGATCCGCTGCATTCTGACTTCCTTTCTCTTTCCTCGCAGTTTGTAAATAATTTATATTGTGGCAGATTGCCCTAGGGTTTGTGGTTGGGTAGATTATTTTTTTTTCTCTTTATAGTTTTAGGTTAGTGAAATTTGCATGAAAAATCGCCTGTCTGCGTTAGCTATTGTGCTTACCTGCTTATTATTTTTTTTTTTTTTTTGCTCGTTGCCCGCTTACCGATAGGATTATTTTTCCTCTTTCCTTTTGATTAGAGAAACTATGCCAATGATTGTGGTCGAGTGAAATACGAGTAGAATAATTTGCTAAATTTTGGTTTTCATTCAATTCCACTTGGTAGATTTGGGAGTTGAACTACACTGAGGGTATTTGTGCGGAAAATTAATTTACCTGGCGCCCATTTTCATAACTCAGAACTAACTAGTCTAGACGAACCACCCCATCTCCACTGACAAGCCGCAAATGCCCTACTGTTTCCGGACAGTTTGGACATCTCGTTGCCAATAGATTTTATCAGGTAGCATTTTGGCGCCCAACGTGGGGCCACTTCATTTCTGAACAGACAGGTTCAAAAAAAAAAAAAATATATATATATATATATAGTATATATAGTATATATAAAAAAAAATATATAGAACGATCGTTGTTATTGTGAAAGAAATTTCAGTAATTTTTTTATGATGGCGTATCGTATGCAAGTCAATAGGCTAGCTCAAGATGAGCTAGAATATGAATTGAAAATCCGAGGTATCGCGACGGGGACCGTTGACGATATGAGGCATTCTTTAGCTATGGCTATACGCTTGGAGAAATCAGGCGATTCTGTAAAATACCCTACTTATCCGTTTTCTGTGGCAGAAGATGAGAAGGCCATCGAAGATAAATTAGTTACCCTTACCCCATTAGTTGAAGGATATGAGCAAGATACTGCGGATCGCAACCTTCTCACTAAGTTGCAGTCAAAACTTGCACATGTATTGAACCGCGTTGAAAATCTGGACGAAGAAGAGTCGACTAAGCGTCCCGAGTTTCGGGCTAGATTACTTTCACTTATGGATAATCTCATTCAGAGATCCGGAAACACGGAAAGAGAAGCCAACGTGCCGCCTCAACTAAGTTTTCTGGAGCAGAGTATTGCCGCTTTTCAGCCTGCAAGAAGATCTTCTTCTCCTAACCAAGCTAACGTTCCCTGTGGCCCTGTCCAAATCAAACCCGTATTGCCCATTAAGTGGGACTGTAAATTTTCGGGAGATAAAAAAGGTATGTCGCTAGGCGCTTTTCTTGAGAGGGTTGAAGAGTTGAGACAGGCTAGGCATGTGTCGAAAGCGACATTGCTTGAGTCCGGCATAGATCTATTTGTAGGGAGGGCGTACCAGTTTTATGTCGCCTACCGTGATGAAGTTGGCTCGTGGGACGAATTTGTGAATTTGCTCAGAGAAGAATACCTTTCTGCTTCTTATGATGAGAAATTATTTGATGAAATTAGAAAACGCACCCAAGGGCCAGACGAGTCAATCGGGATTTACCTTGCAGTAATGACTGGGTATTTTAATCGGTTGTCATGTACCGTATCTGAAGAAGCAAAGTTGAAAATTTTGATGAAAAATATTTCCCCCTTCTACCAGAATCAACTTGCACTTGTGGATGTGAGATCCATCAGCCATCTCAGGGATTTAGGTAGACGTTTGGAAGCGAAGAAGGAGGCTGTCGAAAACTACGTTGCTCCACCTCGCAGAAGTGGTGTGTTGGAACCCGACCTGGCATATTTGGAGGTTTCTTCGGTCGATAGTGTACAGACGCCTTCGTCTTCTTCCACTCGAGGTGGGGTCGATGGAAGATCCCAGAGAGAAATGGTATGTTTTCGTTGTAATCAACCTGGACATAAAGCTATTGGTTGTCTGGTGAAGCGGAATAAGTTTTGCTATAGGTGTAAGAAGGAGGGAGTGACAATTAGGACTTGTCCGGTATGTTCGGAACAGGGAAACGCACCCAGACACCCCTAAGAGGCCGAGAGGGAGGTGTCGGAAGTCAGAACTCGGTCGACAAAATCAAAATTCTATTAGATTATGTTTTAGGTCATGTTGATGGTGATGAAAGGCCGTACCTTCGAATTGAAATTTTAGGTAAACAAGTCCTAGGTCTTCTGGACTCTGGTGCATCACGCACAGTTATGGGTGATAAAGGTTTGCGTCTCGTCAGGGAACTAGGTCTCGTCCTGGATCGCAGTAAAATCTCGTTATGTTCTGTGGCTAATGGTACTCAGTGTGAGAGTATCGGGGTCGTGCAGCTGCCGATTACTCTGAGGGGACGTTTACGGTTGATGGAGGTGACGGTTTTCCCTGAATTGCCTCATACCTTGATTCTGGGCAGTGACTTCTGGAAGCTCATGGGTGTGGTTCCAGACCTTCGCCATGACGAATGGCATTTTTCTAAGGAACCAATATTGATCAATGAAGTTGGACACGTCAAGAATCAGACGCTCTTGACTTCCTTGGAAAGTGCTCGTCTACAAGCGGTTATTGAGCGTAATGTAGCACTCATGGGTAAAGAGTTGGGTTGCACAGATAGGGCCGAGCATGTCATCGTTACGAACAGTGCCCCAATCAAGCAGCGTTATTACCGCGTAAATCCTGTTGTACAGGCCCAAATCGATAAAGAACTGGAAGAGATGTTGCGGTTAGGCGTCATAGAACCCTCCAACAGTCCATGGTCCTCACCAATTCTACTGGTGAAGAAGAAGGATGGCAGTTTCAGGTTTTGCGTGGACTATCGAAAACTCAACTCGGTGACTATCAGAGACAGCTATCCTCTCCCATTAGTGTCGGATACACTCGATAAGTTGAGGGATGCCAAATATCTCTCAAGTCTGGACGTCAAATCCGCGTATTGGCAGGTTCCGGTGGCCGAGGATTCACGTCAGTACACGGCTTTCACGGTGCCCAATAGGGGTCTATATCAGTTCCGTAGGCTACCCTTTGGGCTCCATAACGCACCGGCTACGTGGCAAAGGCTAATTGACAATGTGCTAGGGCATGATTTGGAGCCGAATGTCTTCGTCTATCTGGACGATATTGTGATTGTTACAGGCACCTTCGAGCAACACCTTCAGGTCTTAGAGGAAGTATTCAGAAGATTGAGGGAAGCGAAGCTGACCGTGAGCATGGATAAATGTCAATTTTGCCGTCCAGAAATGCGATATCTTGGATACGTGGTAGACCGCAATGGCCTTCACGTCGACCCAGATAAGGTTAAGGCCATGCTTGATTTACCTCCACCGACTAATGTTTCAGAAGTGCGACGAGTGGTGGGGACATTCTCGTGGTATAGAAGGTTTGTCGAGAATTTTTCTTCCATTATAGCTCCCATTACGGCGCTCCTTCGCAAAAGCACTAAATTTAATTGGACCAGTGAGTGTGACAATTCCTTCCGTTCTCTTAAAGAAAGTTTAGTTGCAGCCCCTATCCTCAGCTGCCCCGATTATACGAAACCTTTCGTCGTTCAGACGGATGCGTCAGGATATGGAGTGGGGGCCGTGTTGACGCAACCCCACGAAGATGGTGACAGAGTCATATCCTACTTGAGCAGGTCTCTCACCCGCCAGGAGAGAAACTTCACAACAACCGAACGAGAGTGCCTCGCGGTGCTGTGGGCGGTCGAAAAGTTGAGGCCCTATTTGGAAGGTGTTGAGTTTACTGTTGTGACAGATCATTACAGTCTCCTGTGGTTGCAGAGCCTCAAGGACCTAACAGGTCGTCTCGCACGTTGGGCAGTGAGGTTGCAACAATATTCGTTTAAAGTCATCCACCGAAAGGGTAGAGAGCACGTGGTGCCCGATACTCTGTCGAGGTCGGTACCGGTCGTGAACTGTCTTGTCGACGAAGTTACGGATAGTACGTTGTCACCGGCTGATACCTCGGATAATTGGTATAGGGAAATGATCAGGAAAGTTAGGGATGAGCCTCTAAAATACAGTGGATGGAGGGAAGCTGGAGGGCGTCTATGGAAACATGTTGCTTCAGAATATTCGGAGCTTTCGCCTCCGGCGGATGCTTGGAAATTGGTAATCCCAAAGTCCCGCCGCCAGGGGATAATCGTGGAAGCTCATGAACCTCCAACTTCTGGGCACACTGGGGTGTACAAGACATTTGCCAGAGTTTCTGATCGGTACTATTGGCCCAAAATGCGCCATGACGTAGCCAAGTTTGTGAGACGTTGTGCCGTGTGCGGTGCGCATAAGGTATCCCAAGAAAAACCCTCTGATAAGATGGTCTCTCATCCCAAAGTGGACCGTCCATGGGAAATGGTCTCCACGGACCTAATTGGACCCTTACCAAGGTCGAAGGCTGGTAATTCGTATATTCTGGTGGTTACGGACTATCTTAGTAAGTTCTCGCTTCTGTTCCCACTCAGGAGGGCTACTGCCGAAATAGTTAGTCGTAAGATGGAAAATGAGGTATTCTTGGTGTTTGGGGTTCCTCGTTTGATAGTATGCGATAATGGACCTCAATATAGGAGTAAGCAGTTCCTGAGAGTAACAGAGAAGTATCAGTGCAAGGTTAAATTCAGTGCGAATTACCACCCTAGGGCAAACCCCACGGAGAGGGTGAATAGGGTTATAAAGACAATGCTTGCGATGTATGTATCCGACAACCACAGGACTTGGGATGAGAATATTCAGCAGATTGCGTGTGCGATCCGGACGGCGAGACACGAAGTGACGAAAGTTACACCCTATTTTGCAAATTTTGGACGGAATATGGCTTTATCGGGAGCCGACTATGCTTCCCAGGAGTATTTTGGTAAAGAAGATGGTAGGCAAGCTGCCGATGAAGGAAGGAATGATAATTTCAAGAAAATGTTCGTGGATATCCGGAATCGATTGGCGATAGCTGGGGAGAAGAGTTGCGAACGTTACAACCTTCGCAGACGACACGTAGAGTTTTTACCAAATCAGTTAGTTTGGAAACGCAACTACGTGTTGTCAGACGCAGCGAAGTATTTCTCCAAAAAGTTGGCTCCAAGATTCACGGGTCCTTTCTATATAAATAAGAGGTTATCCCCATGGACCTATGAACTGAGGGACGAGAACGGCGTATCGAAGGGCGTGTGGCACACGAAAGACCTCAAGTTGGCCCTTGATGATGACTAAGCGGGACGATGGACGTTTGGAGAACTTATTCTATGAGAAATTCACGGGGTAAATTTCTTGACGATAGGGGGGGAATTGTTACGTTGAAATTCTACCGGAAACCACACACCCATACACACATATCAAAACCCACATCTTGTATATCATATGTTTATTAAAATATAATCATATCACATGAAATAGTAGACAAGGTCACAACGCTGCAATTTCGGTCTCTCGGTACGCTGATCACCTGCGAACAATATACCCGTTTAAATTCCACTCTGAATAAGAAAATATAACATTACCTGGTTCATGGTTTGGCCCGCCGATTTGATTATTCCGACCTGTGTTGATTCCCGAGCCAAATTATGTTTGGACGTGTGCTGGAGAAAAAAAATAATTAGTTTATTAGTCTGGAGTTGCTAACAGGTTATATTGATTTGTTATTGAAAATTGTACGGAACTTTGGACTGTAGCAAATATATTAATGAGTGCAGGTGAATCCAAAGAATGTGGATAACTTCTGTAATATTGAATTTGTAAGATGTACTCACCTGTTGATATTTGATATCTGATATTGCGAGGAATGTAAACAAGTAAACAGTACCTTGGTTCTATTCTGACAACTGTCACACATTCACATTAGCGACTTCGCGTACGGCCAGTTTCGTTGTTAGTAGCGTCTAATAGGACGAAGTTCAAGCGTCATGCGCAACCACTGAACTGAGACGCATAATTAAAAATAAAATCGTATTATTCAATGAATAATTGATAAATAGGAGTATAAGCATTGGTGTATGCCAGCGTAATTGTGTAGTAGATAGACGTAAGATTAAGGTAAAGTAAAGATAGGAGGTAGGGTCTCTGTGGCGCCATCTAGTGTCCGATGAGTTTCGGATGACTGATCTGTGACAGGGGTGTCAAAAACTGACTGCGACATTGGAAGAGAGCTACGTTCGGGGCTGTCTGTCAAACAGAAGATAAAGGGTGCTAGCATTCAGCGGTGTTCCCGATTTGCAAAAATTTATGGCCTAAGCCATCCTAATACTGGGATCTGTTTTGCTGATCGAATTATGGATTGTGGATGCAGTTGGTGATTTTCTGTCGAATATTTTTGGTATTGCATCCATAATCGGAGCTCTTGGAGGATTTGGGAAAAAAAGAGCACCGCCATTCGACCACTCTGTCGTTCTTGGCTTGAAGACCAACCGGAAAGGTAGGCTTTAATTCACTTTCGTGGACCGGTACTATCGAAACGCCTGTCTCAGAATCCATACTTCGGCAATTGAGGTGAAATTTTTATCATTTTTACAGTTTACGTCGATGAAAACCTTAATGTGAAGGACATAAGGTTCATTTTCGTATGGGATTGGCACGAAGTTGGAAAAATCGTTTATATTCGAACCAACCGGAGCTATAGAGGCGCCATTAAGCACTGAAAACCCCTAAATCAGGGTAAGTCGACTTATTGTATATATATTATCTTGCTCTTGAACTGGTATATCCGTACTACGCGGTGTTGCCACTTGGTTCATAATACTTGGTGGTTTCTGGAATGAAAGGAGTTGTACTGCTCAGCTTCCACGATATCTGAGGGTTTGACTGTGAGTCAGTTCCTGCTCATACAGAGTGAGCAATATCACCAACTTATATCAAGCGTGAAATTGTTTATTTAATTTTATTTCTAATCTTGAACGAATGTTCAACTTGGCTAGAGTTCTTTTCTACAAACAATATTGATATAGTTTATATTAGTCGTGATTATAACTCATCCGCTAAATAGCGGAGTATATTATTATGTTTTGCTTTGTATATCTCAGTATCCTGGGTGGGTAATCAGTGTTACCTGAATCTATTTATTTTTTTATCTATTTTATATATACAGGGTGATCTGAGTAATCCACTTATTGGTTTCGGTTCCGTGGGTACTCTGGATTCGCGGATGAATACATTTGATTGAGATACTAATTCAAATAAATTGTACAGGGTGGACCAACATTTTGGGGGTTGTTATTTTTTTTGTTTTGTTATTTTTTCTATATATTCGAGCAGTAGGATACTTGAAAAGTACCAAGGCCGAGCGACAAACTTGGAGGATCGCGAAAAATATTCGTCGACCAACAAGGTGGTCAAGTTATTTATTCATTCTTTTTCTCTTTCACCCTATCCTGCTGTGAATTCTATTTTTTTTATTATTTCCTAGGGTTTTAGTGTTGGATGCGAATTTCCAACGTCGAGAGTTATAATATTCCCTGGTGCCGAATCCCACAGTATTGCCTGCTTAAACCTTAGAGGAGTGGAAGTTGGACGCTACGGAGGCAATCAACGTACCTCGGACAGGAGGGTGGAACCTTCCGGCACGCAAGTTATAAAAAAAAAACATATAACCATCAATCCTTGTTTGATTGAATTGTGATCGCTTAGGCTAGTGTTTGATTTGCTTCTGTTGCTAAAACCCCGCCATTATTTTTACCCACTAATGCTTACGTACTATATAGGTAGTAACTTCCTGTTAGCGGAAGGTAAAGTTGCGAACTCAATTACCTTAGGACTTGCGCATGCGCCTGAGCTCAAGCGACGCACTATCCATGGTTGAATTCCGGTTAGTAATACTTTATTTTCCGATCCGCTGCATTCTGACTTCCTTTCTCTTTCCTCGCAGTTTGTAAATAATTTATATTGTGGCAGATTGCCCTAGGGTTTGTGGTTGGGTAGATTATTTTTTTTTCTCTTTATAGTTTTAGGTTAGTGAAATTTGCATGAAAAATCGCCTGTCTGCGTTAGCTATTGTGCTTACCTGCTTATTATTTTTTTTTTTTTTTTGCTCGTTGCCCGCTTACCGATAGGATTATTTTTCCTCTTTCCTTTTGATTAGAGAAACTATGCCAATGATTGTGGTCGAGTGAAATACGAGTAGAATAATTTGCTAAATTTTGGTTTTCATTCAATTCCACTTGGTAGATTTGGGAGTTGAACTACACTGAGGGTATTTGTGCGGAAAATTAATTTACCTGGCGCCCATTTTCATAACTCAGAACTAACTAGTCTAGACGAACCACCCCATCTCCACTGACAAGCCGCAAATGCCCTACTGTTTCCGGACAGTTTGGACATCTCGTTGCCAATAGATTTTATCAGGTAGCAGGAGCTCCTAGTGAATTTGATTCACAAATAAGGGATTAAATAGTTTCTCAGTGTTGCTTTGGGACTTTATAATAAAAATTTTGAAAATCCTAGAATATTCTACCCTAGAATCAATTGAAAATATAGGGAACGTTATGAATGTGTTTATTTCATGAACAATCCTCAAGTAAATGATCCATTTTGTCAAAAGACCCTAATCGGAAGTTGAATGTCTGCATTTTTCCCAGATTCTACAGATTTTACAGTTTTACCATTCGAAAGCCCCATAAGATCCCATTTAAGAGAGAGATGAAATATGTGATTTTCCGTACCTAATTTTTCCATGAATTTTAAGGTACATTCTGCAATTTTTTACTCTTTCAAGAGCGCTCCAACCACAATACTAATGTATCAGTTTATTAAAAAGTGATATAGAGGAATATTCGTGATCCATATGATTTTTGATAGTTCAACAAAGTTCGATTTTATTTCCGTTTAACACTTTCCTAGTAAATAAGGTCATATGAAATAACTTAGGATGCAATCTAGTTCGTTTCAAATCAATTTAATTCACAACTCTGACAACTATGTCATATGAAATCTAGATATTGACTGCCTTTTGTATAACATGGTAAAAAGAATGACATCATAATCCAACAGAGTTCGTAGAATGAATCTGATAAGAAGGTTCATGTAATCGACGAAGACGACACCTTCTAACATCGTCGTGCTGGGTAAAGGTGAGTGGACACCAAGGTGGCATTGGCATCATAGTGATGATATATAACATGTGGGTAGTCCTTGAAAGAGATTTTTTATGAACATTTCGAATATGTCGACCGACCCATACTTTTAGTTTCAGGCTTTACAACTTATTAAGCAAAACAGATTTTTCAACTTGAGAATTCAGACGGAGCTCGTAGTGAATTCGAATCACAAATAAGAAATCAAATACTTTCTCAGTGATGCATCGGGAGTCATAGAGAACAAAATTTCGAAAATTCTAGAAACTTCTACCCTACTCAGAATCAATTTCTCATTATATAGTGATTTCATTGAAAAATCAACTGGAAATATAATAAACGTTATGAATATTATATTGCATGATCAATCATCAAGTAAATGGTCCTATTCCATCAAAAGACTCTAATCGAAGGTCGATTTGCTATCTCTTGATGGTATCATCTTTTCATGAAGGTATACATTTTCCCCAGATTCTACGGAAATTATGGTGTTGCCATAAAAGCTCATGTATTAGAGTGGGAGATATGATTTTTTCGTTGATCTACCTATAATTTCTCCAAGAATTTTAAGGTCTATTCTGCAACTTCCTACTCTCTCAAAGTCAAACGATAAGAGCGCCCCAACCACAATACTGATATACGACCAGTTTATCAAAAGAGATTTAAAGGAATATAATATAATATAAATATAATTTGTGATAGTTCAACAAAGTTCGATTTTATTTCTGGTTACCACTTTTCTAGTGAACAAAGTCATGTGGAAAGTGAATCGTGATCCTTTTGATATGTGATAGTTAAACAAGTTTCTATTTTATTTCCGTTAACCATTCTTCTAGTAAACAAGGTGTGTTTGAAAACACAGGTCATGTGGGTACTACTTGAAAAGGAATTTTTATGAACATTTCGAATGTGTCAACTCACTTATACGTGCAGTCTCAAGGCTTACGAAATAAAAACAGAAATCAATGGAGACAGTTGTTGAATGAATTTATTTTATGTATTGCATTATAAAAAAGTAATCCACTTTCAACATCAACATAATGATGATAAATTCAGGGTCGGAAGTAAATAGAATCGAAGTCGAAGCTGACGTAGAACCTAACGTCGTAGGTACCACCGTACGTTAAGTCATATGCGAGGTCCTACATGAATTCTAAGACGTACGAGAAACGCCAGACATGGAGAGGTTAGTTGTTCGATCGAGTAAACTTCATGGGTGCAGGCAGGACTAATCGTTTGGTGTGGCACAAGGTGCTTTTCGGTGTCGTGTAATCTACACCAGCTGATTTTCAGTGCAGTTAATACAATGTTATTCATTCTACACCTAGCGAAACGAATGCTCAAAAGCGGTGCAAAATACACCATCAGGTGTAGGAGAGTGCTACATACAAACGAAAGGGGCTAAAGTTTTTCCTTCCCAAGTTTTCAAGCAATCCGCATAATCATTGAATGTTACATATCTCTAATTCATTTAATCTATATAATATGAAAGTTTATTTCTTCATTCCATATTTACTTTGTTTCGTAATCCTAATAATTATTTTATTAAAAAAATGTATCCCATTTCAAGGTGATTTTCTCCTTTCAGTTGTAGTCAAAGTTAAACATAATTCATTAATGGAAAATAAAAACGTTCTAGTTAATTCAATACCTAATCCATGAAGGGATAATAAAAAACGAAATATTAGTTTTTTTCTCTTTATTCTGACACGATATTTAAATCTTTCAATACCATCATCTTATAAAAGAACAAATATTCCCTGAGTGCATTACCTACTAAAGTATCATTTGATATTTCAGAAAATGAATGAAGGGCTTCAAAACGACTATTCTCATCATCATGAAAACTAGATCTTATCAAATCCACAATATTATGATAGAAAGTACAAAAGTTCATGTTTTCAAGTAGAGCTACCCGATGACACACTAGACTTCGATGAACTTGAAGGATCTGCGTAGCATCCTCGACATCTATGAGGAACTCGATGTCATGTTTATTAACCAGTAGATATTTCACATCATCATATACCAATTGTGTAACTTTGCAGAAGTCTCCACATGGAAATGTAACTGGTTCATTTTCATCTTGGTGGGTTGGTAACTTCTCGTAGAAAAAATTGTCCAATGCTTGTTTCAGTAAATCAGTGAAGGTTTCCCATTCCGTTGTACAAAAAGATTGTTTATTTGATGGTTTGTATGGTTGTGATAAAATTATAGACGGACTGAATGTTCTCGCTGGACTCAAACCCACTCCTACCTGGAATGATCCCAACTGGAACAATGTGTAGAGTATGTGATGTTTCTCGGCTTTGGCTGCATTTTCGTGCATCTCCAAAACTTTATCTAATTCTCGATCATATTCTACACTATTGAAAGATGATTCGGTGAAATTTGAATCAAACTCATCTACTGACTCACTCACAAAACCACTATCGCGACTTGATGTTGACATGATAGACTTAGTAAAAATACTGTCAGACTGAGATCAATTTTATGTAGCCATTGATACTCCCCCTCTACATTCGAGAACGAAAGAGTTTCATCGATATCACAGTAATGGTGAAAAAATTATATAGAAAAATAAAAAGGGCTCCTATACATATATATGAAACCTCTCATTATTACAAATCTTGATATCCAATATGAGAATAATACTGATTCAAGCAGAATAGCAGAAGAACAAAGGTGTTTCATGAATCTGATCTACAGAGGAATGTAAAGTTGCATATCATGAGTTGTGATAAACATGCTGATTCAGGGAGATAACATCAACATCATTGCAATATTTGAATTATGCTCGTGATTTATGATATCATCATCTGCCACTTGCAAACTTTTGGAAGAGCCCTATCATTTTCGATTCAATTAGATACAGAGGATAAGCATGACATCGTCATTGCCAAATGGAATCCGAACCATCACGTGTGAATACCCCAAATTGATGGATAACCTTTGATGTAAGACATAGGTATACTGGATTTGCTGGTGTCTGACATCTGACATCTGACATTCGACCACATGAGTCGTACGTGAAGTCTGAGAAATAGGTGAGATGTTAGTCTCGAGAGGTTAAGTTAGGTTAGGTCCTGAGATGTTGGATCAAGAGGTTAGGTTAGATCGAGTCTCAACCACCATAAAATCGCCATAAACTGCTAGCGAACTGCCAAGGTTCCGCCATGCAAATCTGCACACTTGCTGGTCTGGTCGCGGTTCTTTGACAGTTCGCTAGCAGTTTATGGCGATTTTATGGTGGTTGAGACTCGATCTAACCTAACCTCTTGATCCAACATCTCAGGACCTAACCTAACTTAACCTCTCGAGACTAACATCTCACCTATTTCTCAGACTTCACGTACGACTCATGTGGTCGAATGTCAGATGTCAGATGTCAGACACCAGCAAATCCAGTATACCTATGTCTTACATCAAAGGTTATCCATCAATTTGGGGTATTCACACGTGATGGTTCGGATTCCATTTGGCAATGACGATGTCATGCTTATCCTCTGTATCTAATTGAATCGAAAATGATAGGGCTCTTCCAAAAGTTTGCAAGTGGCAGATGATGATATCATAAATCACGAGCATAATTCAAATATTGCAATGATGTTGATGTTATCTCCCTGAATCAGCATGTTTATCACAACTCATGATATGCAACTTTACATTCCTCTGTAGATCAGATTCATGAAACACCTTTGTTCTTCTGCTATTCTGCTTGAATCAGTATTATTCTCATATTGGATATCAAGATTTGTAATAATGAGAGGTTTCATATATATGTATAGGAGCCCTTTTTATTTTTCTATATAATTTTTTCACCATTACTGTGATATCGATGAAACTCTTTCGTTCTCGAATGTAGAGGGGGAGTATCAATGGCTACATAAAATTGATCTCAGTCTGACAGTATTTTTACTAAGTCTATCATGTCAACATCAAGTCGCGATAGTGGTTTTGTGAGTGAGTCAGTAGATGAGTTTGATTCAAATTTCACCGAATCATCTTTCAATAGTGTAGAATATGATCGAGAATTAGATAAAGTTTTGGAGATGCACGAAAATGCAGCCAAAGCCGAGAAACATCACATACTCTACACATTGTTCCAGTTGGGATCATTCCAGGTAGGAGTGGGTTTGAGTCCAGCGAGAACATTCAGTCCGTCTATAATTTTATCACAACCATACAAACCATCAAATAAACAATCTTTTTGTACAACGGAATGGGAAACCTTCACTGATTTACTGAAACAAGCATTGGACAATTTTTTCTACGAGAAGTTACCAACCCACCAAGATGAAAATGAACCAGTTACATTTCCATGTGGAGACTTCTGCAAAGTTACACAATTGGTATATGATGATGTGAAATATCTACTGGTTAATAAACATGACATCGAGTTCCTCATAGATGTCGAGGATGCTACGCAGATCCTTCAAGTTCATCGAAGTCTAGTGTGTCATCGGGTAGCTCTACTTGAAAACATGAACTTTTGTACTTTCTATCATAATATTGTGGATTTGATAAGATCTAGTTTTCATGATGATGAGAATAGTCGTTTTGAAGCCCTTCATTCATTTTCTGAAATATCAAATGATACTTTAGTAGGTAATGCACTCAGGGAATATTTGTTCTTTTATAAGATGATGGTATTGAAAGATTTAAATATCGTGTCAGAATAAAGAGAAAAAAACTAATATTTCGTTTTTTATTATCCCTTCATGGATTAGGTATTGAATTAACTAGAACGTTTTTATTTTCCATTAATGAATTATGTTTAACTTTGACTACAACTGAAAGGAGAAAATCACCTTGAAATGGGATACATTTTTTTAATAAAATAATTATTAGGATTACGAAACAAAGTAAATATGGAATGAAGAAATAAACTTTCATATTATATAGATTAAATGAATTAGAGATATGTAACATTCAATGATTATGCGGATTGCTTGAAAACTTGGGAAGGAAAAACTTTAGCCCCTTTCGTTTGTATGTAGCACTCTCCTACACCTGATGGTGTATTTTGCACCGCTTTTGAGCATTCGTTTCGCTAGGTGTAGAATGAATAACATTGTATTAACTGCACTGAAAATCAGCTGGTGTAGATTACACGACACCGAAAAGCACCTTGTGCCACACCAAACGATTAGTCCTGCCTGCACCCATGAAGTTTACTCGATCGAACAACTAACCTCTCCATGTCTGGCGTTTCTCGTACGTCTTAGAATTCATGTAGGACCTCGCATATGACTTAACGTACGGTGGTACCTACGACGTTAGGTTCTACGTCAGCTTCGACTTCGATTCTATTTACTTCCGACCCTGAATTTATCATCATTATGTTGATGTTGAAAGTGGATTACTTTTTTATAATGCAATACATAAAATAAATTCATTCAACAACTGTCTCCATTGATTTCTGTTTTTATTTCGTAAGCCTTGAGACTGCACGTATAAGTGAGTTGACACATTCGAAATGTTCATAAAAATTCCTTTTCAAGTAGTACCCACATGACCTGTGTTTTCAAACACACCTTGTTTACTAGAAGAATGGTTAACGGAAATAAAATAGAAACTTGTTTAACTATCACATATCAAAAGGATCACGATTCACTTTCCACATGACTTTGTTCACTAGAAAAGTGGTAACCAGAAATAAAATCGAACTTTGTTGAACTATCACAAATTATATTTATATTATATTATATTCCTTTAAATCTCTTTTGATAAACTGGTCGTATATCAGTATTGTGGTTGGGGCGCTCTTATCGTTTGACTTTGAGAGAGTAGGAAGTTGCAGAATAGACCTTAAAATTCTTGGAGAAATTATAGGTAGATCAACGAAAAAATCATATCTCCCACTCTAATACATGAGCTTTTATGGCAACACCATAATTTCCGTAGAATCTGGGGAAAATGTATACCTTCATGAAAAGATGATACCATCAAGAGATAGCAAATCGACCTTCGATTAGAGTCTTTTGATGGAATAGGACCATTTACTTGATGATTGATCATGCAATATAATATTCATAACGTTTATTATATTTCCAGTTGATTTTTCAATGAAATCACTATATAATGAGAAATTGATTCTGAGTAGGGTAGAAGTTTCTAGAATTTTCGAAATTTTGTTCTCTATGACTCCCGATGCATCACTGAGAAAGTATTTGATTTCTTATTTGTGATTCGAATTCACTACGAGCTCCGTCTGAATTCTCAAGTTGAAAAATCTGTTTTGCTTAATAAGTTGTAAAGCCTGAAACTAAAAGTATGGGTCGGTCGACATATTCGAAATGTTCATAAAAAATCTCTTTCAAGGACTACCCACATGTTATATATCATCACTATGATGCCAATGCCACCTTGGTGTCCACTCACCTTTACCCAGCACGACGATGTTAGAAGGTGTCGTCTTCGTCGATTACATGAACCTTCTTATCAGATTCATTCTACGAACTCTGTTGGATTATGATGTCATTCTTTTTACCATGTTATACAAAAGGCAGTCAATATCTAGATTTCATATGACATAGTTGTCAGAGTTGTGAATTAAATTGATTTGAAACGAACTAGATTGCATCCTAAGTTATTTCATATGACCTTATTTACTAGGAAAGTGTTAAACGGAAATAAAATCGAACTTTGTTGAACTATCAAAAATCATATGGATCACGAATATTCCTCTATATCACTTTTTAATAAACTGATACATTAGTATTGTGGTTGGAGCGCTCTTGAAAGAGTAAAAAATTGCAGAATGTACCTTAAAATTCATGGAAAAATTAGGTACGGAAAATCACATATTTCATCTCTCTCTTAAATGGGATCTTATGGGGCTTTCGAATGGTAAAACTGTAAAATCTGTAGAATCTGGGAAAAATGCAGACATTCAACTTCCGATTAGGGTCTTTTGACAAAATGGATCATTTACTTGAGGATTGTTCATGAAATAAACACATTCATAACGTTCCCTATATTTTCAATTGATTCTAGGGTAGAATATTCTAGGATTTTCAAAATTTTTATTATAAAGTCCCAAAGCAACACTGAGAAACTATTTAATCCCTTATTTGTGAATCAAATTCACTAGGAGCTCCTTCTGAATTCTCGAGTTGAAAATTGATTCTACATTCATCTAACAGAGGGTCTCAAGCCTGAAGCCTGAAGCACTTCGGTGAAATGGAAATTTTATTCGTTATGACTATCTTTGAATTCTTTTTTCTTTCATGTCATTTTTTTACCCCATTCATTTTCGGGAGATATTCATTTTGAATTAGCAATAAATAACTTAAATACCTAATTTATTTTTTGTTTACCTTGATGCTGATATCAAAATATAAAATAGTCTTTCTTCAACTATATTCATCTCTTATGTGCAAACATTCACAGAAATGTTCTAGACTTTTTCGAATTTTGAAATTTAATCATAGGGTGCATATAAGGATTGACTCATGAAAACAGACTGAGTCAGTATTTTTTATATAGAAGCATGCTCGCTTCTTGAAAATTTACTCTGGTAATTAATTGTAGGATGAACTGTTTTCCATTTTAAAATCGTTAATATTTACTAACATCAAAATCGTTTTCTGTAATGCTCATCCAGAGTTACTTTCTTGAAATTCAATCAGTTTGTTGATGATTTTATCTTGAACATTATCGCGAAACCAACGTTGTTAATCAGTATCATTTTCAGTATTGAAGTATTTTCAAATTAACAATTATTTCATCAAACGATTTCTTAACAAATTCTTCATAAAAAAGTAACCTTCGCTTGAATGACTGCACATTTCTTTTATCTTTGTGTTTTTTTTCTTGGACAAAATGAAAGCATCTATGCACCAAATTCATGATAAATGCTGTTTTGATTCCACTAGAAAAAAACTGATGTAACATCTCCCCATTGATCCCTTTTTTCTCAGTTCAATATCTCAGCCACTCACCCCTTAAATAATGTTTATTTTGAATCCAGTTCTAAACATGTTTCAAATATCTGAAGTTTATTTGAAGCTTCCTCAATTAATCTGTTGGCTGATTATTTCCTAGAATTTCTTAGTTACATAAACATATATTTCTCAGAACTATTCAATCAAATGTGTTTGTGTGTTTTTATGTTGAAATGAAACAGAATTCTCCAAATATAGGAAAACAAAACAGTCTTTTCAAATTTCGTGTTGATGAAACAGAATAAAAAAACAGAAACAAGAATTTTGTTTTTCAATCTGAAATGCTCAAAATATAATGATTCTCAAATTTTGATAAGGAAAAGAATTTCTATATCAGGAGCTGTTAATAGATGAACGAATAAAAAGAATTGAGAGAAGAAGAATAAAAACTTACTTTTCCAGTCACTACCACACACTATACTAGGATTCTTTTCGATGTTGAATACAATAATCAATTCGACTATGTTCGCTTACCTGTTGTTAAGCTACCGAGTAAGAGAGGAAATCATTTATATTCTCCTAGAGTGTTATCCGAATGCACTTTGCGTAAAATCATTCTAAACCAAAGATATGTATCATGCATAATTCATTTCGAATAAAGTATGGCGAGATATTTCTAATCATATTCAGTTGTAACCTCGATTCATAACGTTCTATATAAAAAGATAATAATTATATGATACGAGATGCAATAGAACAAAATATTACATTTATTTTTATTGTTCCACCCTGAATATTCCTTCTGCTACTTACACCTTATATTTTTCTAGGTGAACATGATATCGTTGATTGTATGAGTAGTATTATGAGAATAATGTATGCCGTTGTATTTTCCATTATGATTTGAAACTCTCAATTACTTCACTTTCATTCGAGAGCCTCGATAAATGAAACCCCTTTTTTATCGAAAAATTGAATACAAAAAAAAAAGCAACCCCAATTCTTAAATTTAATAAAAAAAGAAGGAATATTCACTTATAGCCAAGTCGAATGACTATAGATTTTTTGATGGTGTAAATTATATACTCTCGAATATTTTGAATCAGTTCTGTATCGTTCACTGATTGAAAATCATAATTTGACAAGGGTTCGGAATCACGGATTCAAGAATCAAACAATTGAGCTTAACTGGAAGGAATAGTATTCTTTGACAATCTCCTGAACATAATAAAAAATAATATATTCTCCTTCAACAAATCCAGGATTGATAATGTTATTTTCCCCGCAAACAGTCTTTCAATTCATAATTATGTAATTTGAATTGATAAACGTTGCTTATTATAAATCTAGTAGAAGAAAAAAATGAGCATTTGTAATGGACATCGTAGTTTCGCTTTGCATTATTGAAAGAGATTGTATATTTATTCATTTCTGAAACTTATCAGGTGAAAATATAGGTTATTTTCAGTATTGCTATTGATTGATTGAATAAATGTTAATTTCTATTATTTGAATGCAAATACTGTCTTCGTTACTCATTAATTGGGAAAATAAATAGAAAAGAAACCTTCAGAAATCCATTTATTTTTCATGGAATACACATATAAAAGTAATGTTTCAGAAAACCTGAAGATGGAGTAACGAAATACTTATTTTATTTATTTTTTATTGATAACAATGATAAACAAAATAGATCGTATTTCACTGGATAACAATTTCATTCAGGATTTTTTTTCTTGAAACCATCACACCATGCTGTAAAACTGTGGTATCCCATTCCTTTTCTGTCAACGTTGTACTCTCCTAATACAATATAATAAACTTTTTCTTTCCGGCAAAAGGAGCAAGAACTAGGTTTGAAGTCACTGCAGTTGCATGGTCTACCCCAATCACAGTTTGGCATTGTGCACTCTTGAACTACGTTCTCAATCGGTCCAACTATGCCTCTATTTCAAAGCTGTAAGATTAATGTTGAATTATAATTCATTCGAATAAACTGAATAAATATCAAACTCACTTTTGATCAAGATGTTTTACTTCTCCACAATTTGAGCTTCGACAGGTATACGAAAATATTCAACAATGATTATCTACCCTCCGCTAGTATTATTTGAGCCAATCATCCCACTCATACATCCAGTTCACTTGTTTCCCCTCACTTCCACTTCGTTCGATGTTATTGAATCAAGATTTACTATTTAATTATTTTATTATGTGATATCACTTGTTTACATAAACTTTGAGAAAAAGATAGATCATGAGCTAATAAATTATTCATTTTGTTTTCCATATAATTCAACACTTGCAATAAAACAACTTCGAGTGATCAAACACCTGGAACGTTTTCGAAATTGTAGGTTTTTCTAAATTCACATATTGTTTATTCAATTGCAGAAAACTATTTTTCAACTATCTATCCTTCGGATGTACATACACACCTCATTATTATAACGAGGAGAGGCATCACAATCGATTATTCATTGCAGACTTTTATTGTTAATTCATGCAATGACATTGAAAGGCATGGATTTTACAACATTTTATTTAATTCATTCATAAATTCTTCCTTAATCGAGAGTGTTCTACCGCATCTATATACAAGTCAAGTAAAAAATGAAGATAACACGAAATATTGTAATAATTACCTAATGGATAAAAATTGTTTTCAGGAATCACGGAAAGAAAAATTCATTCTTATGAAAGCATAATAGTAATTGGGTAGGTGATTGAACATATTTTTTTTCATAGATTTTTAATCAGGTAGATATTGCATTGTGGATAACGCATGCATTAGATCATTCAAAAGGTGCGGAATCACAATCAATTATTCATTGCAGCCTTTTCTTGTTAATTCATGCAATGACATCGAAAGGCATGGATTTTACTACATTGTATCTAATTCATTCATAAATTCTTCCTTAATCGAGAGTGTTCTACCGTCAAGTAAAAAATGAATACGAAATATTTTTGTATTGCAATTTCAAGTGAAATACAACATGAAAAATAGATCATGTATTCAACACTCGCAAACAATTTGAGAGCATCAAAAATGTTTTTAAAATTCGTTGTAATTACCCAAAATGGATAAAAAAATTGCTTTCAGGAATCACGCAGAGTAAAATTCATTCTAATGAAAGCATAATAGTAATTGGGTAGCTGATTGAACATATTTTTTTTTCATAGATTTTCAATCAGGTAGATATTGCATTGTGGATTACGCTTGCATTGACAATTCATTATTTTATGATAATCATTGGAAGAGGCGCGCTGGTGAAAAATCCAACCTGATAACCGGGGGACCAAGGGGGGTGTCCTGAAGACTGCATGTTCTTTTTCCCTCAACGTCGATGATGATGAACTCGATCAAGAGGTGACATGATAACCGAGGGACCATACATTTTTTCTCTTCACCCTGATAATTTCATAATATTGCATTGTTAATTACGCATGCATTAGATCATTCAGAAGGTGCGGAATTCATTATTGTTATTTTATGATAATCATTCGAAGAGGCGCGCAACAATGTATTATTCACTCCGACAAATCATTATTGTTATTTTATGATAATCATTCGAAGAGGCGCGCAACAATGTATTATTCACTCATATATCAGGTCACTTCTGGACCAAAAAGTGTAAGGGTGAAATCCTACGAAAATATAAGAATGGGGTGCCTACGGGGTGTCGCGAAGACTGCATGACGTAGCTGTTCTTCTGTTTACTATCCAGAAGCTCTGCAACATCGATTGCTTCTTGGAGATGAACTGGATGGCCGTTTGAGCTAGAATGGATGTAGCATTTTTTTGAGCCAGAACAGACCTGACGTATCTACTTATTTATGCCCTATTCCCAACAATAGCATATCAGCTCTGCATGACATCAGCTCATTCTCAAAACTTCCTTGTGATGAAGATGTCTACCATTTAGCAGTTATAATAATGTGTTAAAACAACATATAATTACCCTCAAAAGTGGAAGAAGCATTGGAATTATACTTATTTTTAAGAACTGAATTGATGAATTTGATAGGATAATAAGAATATCAACTGAAGTTATTTCCAGAGTTGTATGAAATCACGGGTGAAACTAATTCGTTGTATATGATTTTGACTACTTATCCAAGGATATGCTATTCTCATTGTATCAGTTTTATTGATTTCCTTTTTATATTGATGTATCTCAAAGGTCGTTCTTAACTCCAATTTTGGAATCTCATTTATTTTTTTAAACTGCAATAAAACATTTTATACTGAATAAATAACATTATTTGAAAGAAATAACCAATAATAACCCATGTGTTCTATACCTTCAGAAAGTGTGCCAAATTGGATAATTTCAAAGGAGTTCTGTTTGAACTAGAAAGGAGAAGGATGCTGTTTGGTGTCATATCATTGATTCAGTGTTAGTAGAAAATTGGCATTTTTGAAAGTTGCTGTATCTTTTCATTACATATGGGGTTCAAACTTATTTTAATGTTTTTTTAAAACAACAGTGGAAATTCCAAGCAGGATTTATTTACGTCTATGTGTACGTCATGAACTCCTCTTGCAGAAACTCTCTCATTATATGGATTCCGTGGAACAGCCTTAGAATGGTTCAGGTCCTATCTAACCGGCAGAAATCAGAAAATATCACTGAAGCACAAAACTTCTAAAGTGGAAAAATTGTGTGCTGAGTTCCTCAGGGATCAGTCTTGGGTCCAATTTTATTTCTGCTTTATATTAACGATATGGCTAAACTTGATATATCTGGAGCATTCACCTTGTTTGCTGATGACACCACGATACTTTGGCGTAATGATAACGCCGCTTCTTTGATTCAGAAAAAATAAAAAAACTGGTGTGACTCAATAAGCTATCATTAACCCCTTAGCTGCGGGCGTTTTTATCCATAGTATCTGTGTATAGCGGGTGTTTTTGGAGGTCGCGGAAACGTATGCTTCCCGCAGCGACACGCGCGGATACGGACGATATGTTTCGGTCAATTCCCATTATTTTAGAAGAAACCAATGGGCGAACGAGTTGGCCCAGGTGCATAATCTAAGATAAGCAATGAATAAAGCCAAAGCCAATCAGAAAGATATGAAAATATACCTTCTTCTGAATCACTTTCGTCATGTGATGAATCATTATCTTCATTCGGCTCATATTCATCACCACCGGAATATAATACTGCCGCTGTTTTTTTTTTCATTCAATGAGCGCTCAAATCTCTCCATTTTAGATGTTATTTGTTACACATAAAATGAATAAAGTGTGCTGCTTCTACAAGATCGTAAGCAGATAATGAGCGAACTTGATTTCCCTTCACCCCACTTCCGCCACGAGAATACACTGCGTTCAAATATGAACAACAAACAGTGTACAGTCATACCAAAGCATTAAAAGCATCGACAACGTTCGCATCCCGTAGCCAGTGCATTTTGAGAGGCTTCGGAATTTTCCGTTTCTTGCACTCTACCCACAAGCGGAAATATCCGTTGCCCGCAGCCAAGGGGTTGAATGTGTCTAAAACAAATTCGATATCATTTATGTGGTAGTTCGAGCAGGTCACATTAGGAAGTCGGAGGATTGAGAGCAAGTTTACATCCAAATTTAGAAAAAAAAAAGTAATAAAATTGCTCGGTATATAATATATTATATTTAAACTAATTTGAAATTTGAGACGCATATTACCTACCATGATAACATGATTTACTTTGTCGACAAATAAGACAATAAAGCCCATTTATCTATCGTATCATATATTGTTGGTAATAAACCTCCAAATAAAAAGCACAAGAAAACCATCAGTCCACTACTTAGCTAATGTTGAGTTTTATCCTAATAAGTGTTCAAAAAGATCACCATCTAAGCTAAGTATTCATCTATTCTTTTTATTTTTTTAATACTGCCCTTGAAACCACTATTTAATGAATTCAATACGACTGTACAATGGAAAACTTCAAATCTTCTAAATCAGCGATTTTGTGTTTACAAATCCCAATTTTCAGAGTTCCTCGAAGGTAAAAAATTGAAAGTTGTTTCTTTGAATATAAAAGATTCATTCTGAAATACAAGTACGATTCATATAAACCATCAACAAATTCTTAAAAAAACACAGATCAGTCATAGTATTCGAGAGGCAGGCTGAAAACTTCCAAGAAATGTAATAAAAAATTCCGGTCCGTATTTAAAAAAATGAACTTGATGATGGCGGCTCAGAGCTGAAAAGTCAGATTATCAATTCAATGGTGTCATTCTGTAGGTCATGAAAAGTGCCAATGACGACTTAATTTTCTGAATGTCTCCGAGTAAGGTCAGTAAAAAATAAAAAAACAAATTGCATTTTTACAATTTTTCCTGTATATCTCCCAAAAATAGCCTTTGCCTCCATTTGAACTTTTAGTATCTCTGACGGTTTCCAAGATCCCCATCAATGAATTTGTATATGAAGAAAGTCGCTTATCAAATGAATCTTTGAAAGCACCTTCTGATCTATACTTTGATCAACCGTCGGTCTTAAAAATTTCCGTATTTTGCAAAAATAAAGAAGAGATGAAGTAAAAAGTTGATACTGCTGATGGTTGAATAGTCTGTAAACTTTGTCCATAGCAAGAATTTATAATGGAAAGATAAAAGATGACTAACTTTTAGTGGCTCAGTATTTAAACGTTAAATGGTATCAATGATCTTTCAAGAACGGAGTCAACGATTCATTTAGGCTCCATTATTTATAAATATAATATAATCAAAATGTAATCAGATATAGTGAATCCACCATAACTCCAAGATACCTAATATATACCTCATTGAATGACAATACTTACACGTAAATTGTATTATTGCAATATAGAAATTCGTGCTTTGTCGGAAATTATACAACGATATTATAAATGCGTTTTATTAACTTTTATGTCATTACATTAGTGTTGAAAATAAATTCATTCATTTGCAACAAAACATCATTCAACCTAAAAATGGTTATTAAATGAATATTCAATTCAAGGAAAAAAAAACATTAAATATTTGATGGAAAAACATAACAATGATAAAAAATTAAGTAAGTAATTCAGAAATATAAACTTCCACATATATTTTGTCTAGTACTGAAGTACCGTTGGAAGGCACAAGGTGAGTATGATACAATGGCACCAGTTCTCATGGAAAATAACAATTCAATGAAGGCTATACTCAGACACAAAAAGCCCAAGTGGCTGAGGTGTGGCTGGCGATAGGACCAGCATCCAAAAAAAAGGCTATACTAAAAAATTTCTGCCATATTTACAGCATTAATAATGGAACCAAAAGTGCCAACCAACATTTGAGTTAAATAAACCTACCTGCTTCTATAGTTAATTGAAACTAATTTTCATACAACAAACTTAAGTAAAAATGCACAGCAGCCCAAAAAATCTTGAGTAAAAAATCAGAATAGTCAACCAAGTTAGTTGACCCATCTGACTTGAATGAGAAATATTCAGATTTGTGTATACAGATAAGAATGTTCTGAATATAGGTGTTCATCTCTTTTTTGAATTCTTGGTATGATGCAAGATAACTCCAAAGTGTCAGAACATGTGTGAGATATTGGCCTTCTCATTTGTCCACTCAATGCATTGAATGTAACTTTTATTTCTAATGGCATCATGACCGAACCAGTTATAAAAAACAGTAACTGTAACATACTGTCTGAATTCAGTTCTTGCAGATACATTTTGAAATAATGGAAAACCCTCATCTGATCATTATTCAAAATGGGTCTCTGTTGACTTAAAATAAAAGTGAGATTATGTTCATTGCTATTGATCCAAAAATTTACTAACTTTGTAGACAAACCTTGCTTCATCAAATCAACAAAAACTTTAGGTCTTTCTACTAAAACTTCTGTTGCAATTTCAATAAGTTGCTCATTGAAATTGTTTTCTTTTGGAATGGCCATATAATTGTATGACGTAAAAATGTTAGTTATGGTTTCTAGCTCTGAAGTGCAGAGCATCTTAAATTCCTGTAAGGCTTTTCTCACCAAAGCTCTTTCTACTCCAGATAAAAACAACATGAAATCTTCTAGTAAGATTCCAGGACTAATGTCCATATTTGTGAATGATAAGTATACACATCTAGAAAGTTTGATCGGTAATTCACCAGTCTGTAGTATCATATGGGACAATATCCTACCTATTACTATAAAAATATTCTTTTCTTTCTTTCGGTGTAATGGAAGATTAGGGACTATTATATCCTCTCCCATGAAAAATTGTGTTTCAATATCTGTCCAAAAAACATTGAACAATTCTTTAGTTAAACCTCCAAAATCTTCACCTGGTTCTCCCAGAAATTCAACATGTATAAACTTCTGGATGATACTTTCATCCTCTTGATAGGCCTTCAGCATTTCAGTCACACAATTATTTATGTATGTATATATATATATATGTTCATCTGTGGAGCATCTGCAGGTAATCGGGGAAGGCATTCCAGCTCAAAGTCTCCATCATGTATAGTCAAGTTACTTTCACTAGGAACATGGCAATCAGATATCTGGTCAATGGTAGCTTCTACAGGTGAAGACTCAGACTAAAAATAAAGTTCAACAACTGAGTATACTCAGTATACTCAATGTTATATGGTTTTTGAATAAATTTAGAGAATCTGCTAGAGTAGCAGAATAAATTTATAATGACTGAACCTAGATTCAAGTGAAAATTTCAATGACATCTCAATAACCTTTTCAAATTTGAGGTTTTCTGAGTTTGGTAAAAATTAGTATTTGTATATTTTAGGTTGAGAGTAAAACAATATATTCATTGACCTATTCCAATAAAAACCTTTTTATCAGCAAGATGATTAGAATTATAAATAAACCCAAGGCTACACTGTCAATGAAAAATAAATTCTGAACTATTTGAAAAGTATATATATACCTCATTATATACCCTTGTATCTGAGTCATCATCAGATATTGTATATTCTCTCATATCAATAACCATACTGGTTGAAGCAGTGGTTTTTGAAGAAGCTGAAGCTGTTGAATTATTGGTTGGGACCTCAGTTGGGATCATCATATTGGTTGGAGCTGGAGCTAATGCAGTTTCAATTAGTTTGGTACCCATATAGAATTTTAATTTTGTTAATGCTGTTGATTCAAAAATACTGTCTACAGTCATTTCCCTGCTAATTTCATGATTCTTGAAGTCAAGTAATTTCACTTCAAAACTATCAAGTGGTCCCTTGATTGAAACCCCATTGGAAAAAATATTTCTTTAGCTCTTTGGAGTATTTCTTGACAATTTGTATTCCTTTCTACTTCTATTTTCCTTGTACCTCCACCACTCAATGTTCTCAGTTGTTTGTATCTCTTTTCCTTCTCATTAAAATAGCTCCAACCTAGCTCCACAATGCGTGTTTTTTTGCGAAATGATTTAATTTTTTTATCATGTTCATCTTCATTTTCTCCCCTCTTATTAATTTTTAGTCTCAATGCTTCAATCAAGCTGTTCTTTTTAGAGACAACTTGTCTCTTACAGAAATCTCTGATTGCTATTCTATCACCATATTTTGGAATGAACCCTTTTAATTCATCTTCTTCCGTTAATATAATTGTTGACTTATCAATCTGTGAATAAATAAAATATAATGATTCAACAATCAATTTTTTTATCATTGATCATAAATGTTTAATGGCAAAAGTTATGACACCTTGACATGAGGTTTGCAATTGAATGTGAATGAAAAGAAATTGAGTTGCAAACCTACACTAATGATCCCAATTAAAATTACCTTCTCTTCTTCAAATTTCTGAATAATCTCTTGGGGAATTCCCCTGTTCTCCATGAACCATTTCAATGTCTCTTCTTCCATCTATAAAAAAACATCAGGAGATGTTGTCAATTGTGTGACAGGGGGAGATTCTTTGTAGAAGGGGGTATCTCATGTCAACAGAAGTTCTTATAGACCCTTCCATAAAAAGTTACATTCTTTTCTTTATATTGCTGTTAGGAAGAGTTAATTGAATTAAATTTTGGGTGGGTTCTACCAATAATAAAAAGGCTACCCATGAATATTTTTTGATTTTTGTTATGATCTTTCAAAGGGGTCAAACATTTTTTGCCAGAACTTTTGAATAAATCAACATTCCTTTTTTTTATTTTTTGAAGCCTGTAACTTTCCAAGAAAATGCCTAAGAGTTTTTGTTTAAATTTCGACCAAGAAATCACATTGTAGATTTTAAACTATTATTTCTCTAATTTCTCCCATATTATAATTCAGGTACAATATTTGAAAATTCACCATTGGAATTATTTGTATCGGAATCTTTGATCATTGCCTACAAAACATATATTTCTGAATAATCCAATCCAACAATTAATGAAAGTTTCAATAGGGAGATCATTTGATTGATTTCAAAAATAAATAGAGCCATTTCAATCAATATAAAATTATTATAAGAGAGCATATTACCAAAATTACCTTAGCTAACTTGGATTGTCACATAGAGGAATGAATGGAGAATCTTCTTCTTCCTCTTTCATTTAGTATACCACTATTCTTTCGTATAGTGTTCTTATTCATTACAGTATATAGTCAAAGATTAAAGGAGTCGAAGATTATGATTTGTTAGTAGTAATTCCCAGATCATATCTGTCGATTATTAATTGACACTTAGCATCTGTCGAATAGGCTAGTTGACACTTAGTATTTGTCGATTAGACTAATTGACACTTAGTATCTGTCGAATAGGCAAGTTGACACTTAGTATCTGTCGAATAAGCTAGTTGACACACTGGATGAGTTCCGTTTCCAACCCTGGTTATTGTTTATCGTTCCGTAATTCTTGGTAAATCTTTGGTTGCTGAAATACTGGTTATAAACGGAACGAGGTTCCTGAAAAAACTGTCATTTAATCTGTCACCAGGCAACCAGTGGAAAGAAGGTGGTGAAAGTAGTAAATTCATAAGAAATTGTCAATTGTCATCAGTAATTTAAAATTTATCAGTTAGAAGCATTCGAAATTCTGAATAAAAAATATACATTGGAACTAGTGATTCACCTAGTAAGTTGAAAAAGCTTATTCAAAAATATAATTTAATGAAACCACAATATTTTAGGATAAAACATGGATATTATATTCTGTGGATATTGTAAGAGGGAATTAGGAATGATTAATGAAATCATAGCTAATGATGTGCCAGCTAGGCATATGTGCTTTTTAAAATTCCAAAATGTTACTATAGACACAGACAATAAAATGTATGGTGTTGATGAACAAGTTCACCTGAACAATCCAATGAACACTGGAAGTAGAATTCCTGAATCTACACCCATGCAAGACTATGAATCCAGACCAGGTACAAGTTATGTTTCAGTTCACCAGTCCCAAAGAAAGCTGGATCAGTCTATGCTTATAGCTAACAACCAAAAAACTACTGAATCCTCAGTTGAGAAAGATTATGATCTCAAATACATCTCCAGACCAGGTACAAGTTATGGTTCAGTTCACCAGTCTCAAAGAAAGCAGGGTTAATCTATGCAAAGAAATGGGAACACCCAAGTTAGAACCACTGAATCATCAGTTATGAATGATGATAATGACTTCCAATACATTTCTACACCAGGTACAGTTTACAGTTTATGTTCACATAGAGACTCCCAAAATTTCTCACAAAATTCCCAAATAAAACATAGTCAATCTATAAACACAGAGTATGATGATTCAATTTTGACTACTAATAACAACCAGTCATGGACTGATGGATCAGTGAAAGCATTAATCCATGCATATAAAAACAATATTGATAAATTCAGTTCACCTTTACACAACAAAAAGAAAGTTTGGGACAAGATCTCAGAAGAAATCAATATACATGGTTTCAAATTCTCTGGAAAGAAATGTGATGAAAAATGGCGAAACCTAAAGAAAGTGTATGATAAAGTATTACAAAATAAGAAAACTACTGGTAGTGGGCCAAGTCATTGGGCATATTTTGAGGAATTCCATGACATTTATTTTCATGATCCTAGGTACAACCCGATAGCTACAGTGTCCAGTAGTGGTATAATAAAAAAAAGGGGGTTTAAACTATCAGTATGGACTCTGAATCAAATTCTGAAGGGTTCTCTCCTGGAGAAAAGAAACGGAAGAGAGCCCTATCAACTTTTGATCTAAATTTGAAGAAACAAAAGAGACATGAGGAGAGAATGACTCTAAAAAGGGAAATGTTTGAGTGGTTTAAGCTCAACTACACTAAGCCTAAGGAAAGCCCTTCTGAAGTTATTGTATCCACTGATGAGGATTCAACATGAAAGGTAGGTATTAGGAAGAATCTGTGATTTTGTGTTATTTTTTGTTTAATATTAATTTTTTTGTTTTGAGAATTAGATATTTATTTCACTTTCACAAGTACATTCTCAAATTAATCATATTTATACTTCAGAAGACTCTGTGATTTTGTTTTATTTCTTGTTGATTTCATTTTTGTTTTGAGAATTAAAATGTTATTTAATCATGAAATGAATTATTCATGACTGTGCAATTCATTTAAATGTTGTTGTTCTATGCAAAAGATTGTTTATATGTTTGTATTTGAAATAAAAAATAAGAATTGATTTCCATCTCATATATTGTTATATAACATTTGACAAATTTGGTCCCTTTTTATTCCTCCTAATAATTGTCTTTCTCTATCCTGCATAATGTATCGTGCTTCATCCACTTGGTTATCATTTTCTGGTGGAAATTCAATTAAATCGTGCTGCATAATGCATATATTGTGTAGAACACAGCATGCTATCACATATTTTGCAGCATAGTCCAAGCAAATGATATCCAGGTAGTTGAGACATCTAAACCTCTTTTTTAATAGGCAAAATGCCCTTTCTATGGTTGAACGAGCACTTGATAAGGAATGATTAAAGTGTTTTTGGGCATCTGTCAGATGTCCATTGTCCTTATATGAAGTCAGGAGATGTGGCAAACAGGGGTATGCCTTGTCCCCAATCAGATGTGTATTGTTTGGGCATGTTTCCTCAGGTCTCTCAATAATGTTTCCCCATAACTGGATGCATTGAAGGATTCTGGAGTCATGTGTGGAACCCACTTCACCTGCATAGCAATCTATGAAGCATAAATTATAATCACAAACACCCTGAAAAAAAGGTGATAGATAATAATTCTATTGATGATAAAAGTGAATATATGCTGACAAAAATTGAAGATTTAATTACAATCTACTTATAAAGTATATATAGGCCTATTATTATGAACAGATTAAAAAAACAAATTCAGGTTATACCTGATATGATCTCTCCAAGAAAATTGTTTGTGCATGGGTGCATGTAGGTAGGTACCTGTAGTATTACTCACCTGAAGTAGGATGCTACTGAAATTAGGTCTATTTATATAAGACATGCCATGCTCTTTTGGCTGAGGTATTTGTATGTGGGTACCATCAATTGCTCCTATAGTATTTGGGAATCCAAATTGTTGGAATCCTTCCACCACCTCATTTACTGTTGCCCCAGTTGGCCATCTGATAATAGTTGGGCTCAATGCACATAATGCATTAACAACTCGCCTAACAGTTCTCAACCCAGTAGCTTTGCCAATGTTGAATCGACCACAAACTGATCTAAAATAATGAAATTCAGATTATTCCAACCAGAAATTATTGTAGGACTCTTGAATCACCTATATGAGTCTGGAGTTGCCAAATACCATATAGCTACCAAAAGTTGACATTTTGCACTTAGTGTATGATGGCCAACATCACCTGGAGTGGTGGATATCCTTTCATTAATTAATACCAGGATATGCTGGAATGTAGCTCTATTCATGCGAAAGTTTTCTCTAAATTGATGGTCATCCACCACCCTAGCCACAAAACCTTCTACTCGGGGTCTCAATCTGAAATTCATTTTTCCATTCACTGAATTCGGAAAGTGGTGTTTCACTTTTTACCTCATAGGACCACGAATTTCTACATCATTATCTGTGGAACTGTCTGTAGATGATAATAATAATTCATTTATTACATATTCTTCCATTCCTTGCATTTTGATAAGAATAAACAAACATCAAATCAAACCCATTCTGTAAATAACCAATATAAACCAGATTTCATGAAACCAAAACGTCAAGATGTCAAAATTTACATTCACCAAACGGTTAACCAGGTTTGGAAACGGAACTCATCCTTAGTATGTGCACTTAGGATATGTTCCGTAAATCGCCTCGGTTGTTTTGGTTACTAGTTTCGTGTCCCGTAAATGTCAAATATTCGGTTGGTTTCTGAAAAAATAGTTATTTACGGAACTTGGTTCCTGAAAAAGCGGTCGCTTGTAGCCTATTCCACATAATGGCAGTAGCAGTGGCAGTACTAGCAGTGACTCCGCCCCTTTTGACGCGGTTATCTGAATGAATGAAAATTTAGCAGTAAGAGTGTAGTTTGTTTATGGCAGTAAAAAGGTATCATTGAAATGGACAAATTGATAGGTCAAGAAAAAATAAATAGGCTCTTGCTCCTATATTGGTGGAAAAAGGAAAAAAAATCCATCTCAAGGTGAGTTTTCATATGGAGATATGTACATAATATACACCTACACATATCTTGAATATTTTTTTTCACTTCATTTCAGAAGAAGTGTTTCTCGAAAATTGTGGGTGAGATCAATTTTCACAGAAGCAGCAAGATTTTCGTCTGGAGCACATGATAATTTAATTAGGGAAATGAGGCTCTGTGATAGCAAAAAATATTTCAATTTTTGCAGAATGTCAGCAGAGGTTTTTGATAAACTTTTGAATTTAGTTGAACCTGAAATAACTAAAATGTACTATCACCGTAAACCACTATCAGCTAGCTTGCGGTTACACTTGTGTTTGAGGTACCTTTATTATTTAAAAATTATTTTCATTGAAATAAGGTACATTTCCTTTAGGTATTTAGCTTCTGGTGACTCCATGGTATCAATTTCATACTTGTTTCGTGTTGGTGTGAGTACAGTATCTGAAATTATAAAGGAGACTTGTGATGCAATATGGAAGATCTTGAAAGGCATGGTTTTGTGCCAAAACCCATCTGAGGATTTCTGGAAAAGAATTGTTCTGAATTTTTCACAAGAATGGCAATTTCCCCATTGCCTTGGTGCTATTGATGGGAAACATGTAGATGTTCAGGTGACTTGAAATTTTCTCATCAATCCATTAATAATTACAGAGCACCACCAAAATCTGGTTCAACTTATTTCAACTATAAAAAAACTCACTCCATTGTAATATTAGCAATTTGTGATGCATATTATAACTTCACCTATTTTGAAACTGGTTTCGAGGGTAGAAACAGTGATGGAGGAATTTTCAGGAAATCTGTGATAGGACAAAAACTTGAAAATGATATTCCCAGAATATCACAGGCTTCTAGTCAAGGCAGACAGTTACCATATGTTCTGGTAGGAGATGAAGCCTTTCCTTTAAGCCAGTACATGATGCGTCCATACCCTGGAAATAATCTGACCATTGAACAACATGTTTATAATTATCGCCTTAGTAGGTGTAGAAGAACGATTGAAAACACATTCGGCATATGGGTTTCCAGGTGGAGAATTTTTCGAAAGCCAATAGTTGCTCACCCCAGTACTGTAAATAGTATCATCAGGGCAACAGTATGTTTGCATAATTACATCAAAAGTGAAGAAGCTAAAAGTGGCTCCATTTGTTATGCTCCACCAACTTTAATCGATAATGAGTTACCAGATGGGACATTAAGACCAGGTGATTGGAGAAATAATGATTCCACAGCATTGATAGATATTTGTACTATGGGTACAAGAAATTATACAAGAGTTGCAGCTGCATACAGAAAAGAATTCACAGATTACTTCATGGAGGAAGGAATAGTTGAGTGGCAATGGGAAAGTATAAATAAATGAATAAGTTGTAGATTGTCCCATCATACTTACTGTATAAGAAATGTGAAATTCAAGAAATCAACCATATTTTTAATAAAATGTTTCAAACACAAAAATCTATCATTATAATAATAATAATAATAATATTCAAACAGATAAATCTCTATATGTAGAACAAACAAAATTTTTCCATTCTGAGATATGAAAACTGAAACTATCACTTTCACATATGAAATGTTGAAATAGTATTGCTAAATGCTACTGAATTCATCTGAATTCAGCATCATGAAGTTGCTGTAGAAAACTTATTTCAAGTGTGCTCCTTCTTTCAGGTGGCAATCTCTTCAAACCACTTGAAAGTCTCATGGCAAAATGATCTACTTCATCCAAATGGGTGTTGATATTTTCAATTGCTTTGAAAAATCTATCATCAATTTCTTCATTATTTTTTTTCTTTTTATATGTTGATGGCACTGATTGGGGTTTGCTAGTAGGGGTTGAAGGATCTTTTGGGATACTAGATGTTGTTTCCTGAGTTTCACCAGCCAGGTCAACAAAATTCATCTGTTTATAATATTTCCAAGTATGATCTGGTGTAGCACCTGAGCCTGATGGCTGCTTCCTTCCTTTCAGTCTTAAGTATCTATCTCTCAACGCCTTCCATTTCTTAGGAAGTTCTTATAGTGCAATGCAACCTCCCATAGCATCATATATATCTTTCCAGATATTATCTTTTATTGTTTTTGAGCGTTCTGCTAATGGCAATTGAAAATTGTATAATGGAGGATGCTGTTCAACCAAAGAAATCAGCTGCTCCATTATGTCCATTGTATGTTCCTCAGCTGCTTCACTTCTATCATCATCATTCTCCATATACTTTTCAACAAATATATCTTGAGAGTCATGTTCTCTATTGAATCCATGTTCTTCTAATTCTCCATTTCTCATTAATTCAAGAAAGTATGCAATTATAAATTCTTGATCTGTACCTGAGGTAAAATGAAATAAGAAATCAAATATTCTGTTCTAAAATAACTTAAGTACCAGCTCGTAATTTCATGCACTCCAAGCTATTCTTGTTTAGTTCTAGTTCTACCACGATTCCGTTTATTAAGTATGTAATATTTTCCATATTTTATATTTGGTGTTATATTTTGAAATTTGAGGTTAGAAATGGGAATACAGCTGAATTTTACTGCAAAAAGTTACAATTTATCAAACTTTCTGCGGCATGACCTTGAATTTTCCGCGTCGTCAAAACATGTTTGCCATTGGTTACCTTAACAGTAGAGAGGGGTGACGCCACTGCTACTGCCATTATGTGGAATAGGCTTGTCTGTCACCAAAACGACCGGCGATTTTCAATGGTTTGTTTTTGTTATCATTTCATTTGTCATTCTCAATTTCTAATATTTCTTTGGCTTTTGTTATATGTGAGCATTATGGATTCGTCAATTCCAATTGAAGAGGTAAAAATATATTTTTGAGCTTGTAAGAAATATGAAATTATTATTAATGATTATTTCCAGACTGAGTCATTTTCATGCGGGTATTGCAATCAGGATATGGGCAGTTTATCGTCCCTAATAGAAAATCAGGCATTAGCAGAGCATGAATGCCTACGTTATTATGACAATGTAACAATAAATTACGAAAATTTTAAAATATATAAAGCTGGTACTGATGGAGAACCAGAAAAATCAGTTCATCCAGGTAACCCACCTGATAGATTGGCTTCTGCAGGTCACTTTACTGAAGAAGCAATAGCATCTACTTCCACATCAAGTTCACTACAAAATCAGTCAGAGATATGGACTGATCAAATGGTGAAGCTATTAATTTCAGTGTATAAAGAGAACAAACATAAATTTGATTCTCCAAGCTTCACTAAGAAGAGGGTATGGGAAAACATAAGCCAACATTTTAATAAGTTTGGGTACAACAAAAGTGGTACGAAATGTGACGAGAAATGGAGGAACTTGAGAAAGACCTATGATTAAGTGAGGACAGAAAAAGGGAAAACTGGCAACTCCAGAGTAACTTGGAAATTTTTTCCTGATTTCCATGAAATCATTTGGAAAGATCCTCATTTTGTACCTCTTTCTACAGCATCTACAAGTGGTGCTCACAATAAAAGAAAACTGGAGGATGTTGATAACATTTCAGAGACTATCACAGAGAGTCCTGCAAAGAAAAAAGAATTTATCTCCTGGAGAAAAGACCACAAAAACAAGAACCTTTACTGCAGATGAAATTGAATTGAGAAGACAGAGAAGGCATGATGAGAAAATGTTATTAAAAAGAGAAATCTTTGATTGGTTCAAAGAAAACTATTGTAGTAAGAAAGATTGAGATATTTTGTGATTATTCAACTGCATGAATATTATCTCAGACTGATTAGTTTAGGCAAAGTCAAAGTTAACTGATTTTTAATTATTTTGAGTTTTTTTATTTAGAATTTATAGTTCTGTTATGGTTTTGTTTTTTTATTTTTTTGAGAATGTATTGTTTATATGGTTTTGTTTGATTGGTTCAAAGAAAACTATTATAGTAAGAAAGATTGAGATATTTTGTGATTATTCAACTGCATGAATATCATCTCAGACTGATTAGTTTAGGCAAGGTCAAAGTTAACTGATTTTTATTTATTTTGAGTTTTTTTATTTAGAATTTATAGTTCTGTTATGGTTTTGTTTTTTTATCTTTTTGAGAATGTTTTAGAATGTATTGTTTATATGGTTTTGTTTTTATATATTTTTGAGAATGTATTGTTTGTTTTCAATATATTTATGGTTAATTCATGACAATCATCAATGAATGACTGAGCCTAATCCCTGAATAGTGATGTTTCACTCAATTAATTCAGTAAAATTGAATGTAACACTCTAGTCTGTTAGGCAATCCATTAATTTCTCAGCACAAGAATTTTTATTCATAAATTAAAATATAACAATATGTTTTATAATACTAATCATTGTAAAATTAACTTTTGGCATAACAAATTCCTCTTTTGCATACCCAATTGATTTCTTTGTCTATCTCCTGGAACTTCTGGAATATGTAATTCATCTTGATCTTCCTCAGGAATAAAATTAAAATCAATAATATCATTCTGCAGAATGCAGATGTTGTGTAACACACAACAAGCCATGATATATTTTGGGGCCCGTTCCAGACAGCGCACATCTAATAATTCTTTTAGACAGCGAAATCTTTTCTGTAAAAGACAGAAAGCACGTTCTATTGTAGCTCTAGTCCTAGACAGAGAATAATTGAAATTTATTTGGGCATCAGTTAAATGGCCATTGTTTTTGTATGGTGTCATCAGCTCTTGCATACATGGATAAGCTTTATCTCCTATCAGATGAGTATCATTTGGAAATCTTCCACCATGCATGTTCATGTATGTCCAGATCTCGCTTCGCCTTAGAACAGTTGCATCATGATTGGATCCCACTTCTCCAGCATAACAATGAATGAAATTCATTTTGTTATCACAAACACCCTAAAAAGTTGATATTTTGGAAAGTTATAATAGCATTGGCATTTGCAATTAATTATACAGATGAATAATGTTTGATCAAGCATTGATGCATATTGAATAATAACAACTAACTTACTTGCAAAATAATGCTTGGAAATCCTTTTCTATTTATGTAGGATAATCCATGGCACTTAGGTTTGGGGATTTTCACATGCATCCCATCAATACACCCAATTGTATTAGGAAATCCCATTTCTGCAAAACCATTCACCACTTCTTCCAAGTATTCTCCTGTGGGCCATTTACAAATGGTTTTACCCAATGAAAACAGGGCTTCTGTCACTCTTCTGACTATTCTCAATGCAGTGGCCTTTCCAATATTGAAGCGACCACAAATAGATCTGAAATGTATCAACAGTTATAGTAATTTGGGAAAATATGTATTGCTGGTATTTCATGCCTGTAAAAATCTGGTGTCCCAAAATGCCAAAGAGCAATAAGTAATTGGGCTTTGGCTGATATCGTATGCCTTCCCCTATCAATAATATCTGATGAGATGTAATCACTGAGCATAAGCAGAATGTGGTTGAAGGTAGCTCTATTCATTCTGAAGTTCTCCCTGAACTCCACATCAGAATAACGATCCACCACCTCTTCAATATATCCTTGAACTCAAGGATGAGGAACTGTCGAAAATAGCGTAGTGTGTGATCAATTAATTCTTTGAGAATCGTCATGTTTTCTTACTCATTGGTCCTCTTGCCTGAATTTCATCTTAACTACTTGTACTGATATCAGAATCAAGGACTTCATGGTACATAAACAAAGCTGCCTCATCATCCATGATATAATCATATAAATCAAACTGAAGTTGAATAATATGAGAACGAGATAAAAACCAATGATGATAAGGAACAAAAAACACCATCAAAAACTGTCAAAAAGTGTTCGTTGACAGATGACAGGCGTTCCGAAAAAGTTTCTCAACCATTGCCACTTACCAGTAACCACTGTCAAATCTGTTGTCACCGGGCCTGAAACCATTTGGTTACTTCGGTCGATTAACGGAACATATCCTTAGCATCTGTCTATTATGGAAAAATAAAGTTGCATGGCGCTTGTACGCTTTTGTAGGATCATGGTCTGGGGAAAATAAAGGTTGCTTTTGTTCCATGGTACCAATGAGGTCCATGTCATTGGAATTCTCTGATTAAGTGCCCGTTCCGATTCACGCATCATGCGCAGCAAGCGCATGGTTAGCGTTCCGATTCACGCAATTTACTGCATCAACAGTGCATGGCTTTGCCCACTTCCGGTGCATGAACTGCTTTTCCAAAATACCAGAGGCAGTTTTGCTGTACGTCAGGCACCTGTCACTTTTATATTCTTTAGGTTAGGTATTATTCGCAAAAATAAACAACAATACCGAATTATTGTAATAATACTTTTTTTTTCTGTATATATCCATTATACAATGTGGTCATTTCCGAATCGAACTTTGAACAACGTCTATACAAGGCAAAATAGGTAATACTTCAAGTTTTATTGAGTCATAGAAGCCTTCATCCGTAAACGGAGTTTTTTTTTGTTGACCACTACTCGTCCCCAAGATTGAGATGGGTGCTTACAACAGTGATGAAATCATAACCATAAAAGAGGGAGAAGCTGATGGCTGGGATACAGAGCTCCGCTTATGTGTGGGGTAGATGTGAAACAAACTTCAGCTCTAAGGCAACCTCCCACATGAAATGCAAGTCATGCCATGCAAATGTGTATGTTTATGTAGAGCACGTGTCAGGGTTCTATAAACATATTATGGGGACTATCATTTATATAAAGGTTGAACTGGTTCAATAATAATGGAATAAACACACATAGACAGGTGAAGTGAATAACTTGTTTCAAATGCTTCTACAGTGAAGGTTCGTGAATAATACTTATTATAAATTTCAACCCAAATTATGCACATTTTCAGGTGAAGGAAATCAATATAAAGTTAGAAATACTGAATATAGAAAAAATCATTTGGGAGTGAATCTGCTGAATTTCAAAACCAAATTCTCAGAAGCCAAAACTTGACAAAGTTATGAAGAACATTATGTATGGAATTATTGTGTCTTTGTTACTGAAATTCCATAGGTATGCCAGCACTAATGTTTACTTTGATCATGCCTAGTCCTGCTATGAAACTAATAATCTATACACAAGTTTACTTCTTTTTCTGGCACTCATCTAGAGATAATGTGATTGCAATATTATTTGTATAAATAAAATTATGATTCAATGTATGAAATCCTATATTTGTACAATTGACAAAAATAAATATACAACACACACCTGTATTTGAAACTGTTTTCTTCTGCCTGGAATGATTTTTCCTCGATCAACAGAAATTTCTGTTCTGGAACACTATCGAATCAATCAATAGCTATTGTTGGAGCTTGGTTGGAGCTAACCATATTAACAAGCAGCAATGAGGAATTTCCAACACCTACCTATCATCTGTGTAAGTTGAGAATCAATATCAAATTTCAACTTTTTCTGTACCTGCCTCATTCTTAATTAATTATTGCCCTAGTCATGTCTAGTATTCTGTGAATATTCCGCTGGCATATTGAAATATCCGATGATTATTCCATATCTCCCAAGGCATAAGCTTGGCATATTGCAGGCATATTCGAGGTCACCATGAAAGATATGCCAGCAATATATTTTATATATATGCTATACATATTTATTTTCCTAATTTTAACATATGAAGTGAGCCTTCTCGTAACCCTTAGGACTCGCGAAAAACGTTCCGTTCCGCAAGTAGTTACGAAAAGTTGAACTTGTTCATAAGGAGTGATGAAATAAATATCACTGATTACGAAAACTTCATAACTTTTTGTAACTATAGTTGCAGAATGGAACGTCTTTCGTGACCCCTAAGGGTTATGAAAAATATCACTATATACAAATATGTCAAAATTTTTATGAATGCATTATATTAATTATAGTAGATGTCAAAATTCGAAGCAAAATACGATCAACTTTGTTATAAAAAGATTTATTAAAAAGAAACAAAGATTTTTTATGTTAATATTTGAACACTAGAACCTGTATACTATATTAATAGCCACTTAAAATTAGTATGAACAATGTTCAAACACTTGAAAAACATTATTAGGTACTTGAAGACATTCTAAAAGAAAACATAAATGAGTTTGGTGACTTATACAAAAAAAGTGAAATTAAAATATGAATCAACCAGGTACTTTCGAAAATAAAACAAGACCCTCTAAACTGTGAATAAGAGTAAACATGAACGATTTTAGTAAATTAAAATATAAATAGAGATAAATAAAACAACTAGTCAATTTTTAAAATACGACAAACATCCGACTGAATAACTAATAAGGCAGCTTTCAACTCCACTTATTCAAACGGTGAATGTCCACACTTATTCAGTTTGGGAATTAACAGCTTTAGCCCTAAAAATAAAATGTTGTGTTAAAAATAGTTATTTATCTAAAAGTGCGGAAAGTGCTTTACTGAACGCGACGTAAGTTGATACAAAGTGGAGTTTTGTCACAATCCAATTGAGGTAAAGACACCATGCAGGAGTTAGATACATATTTTATTTATAACAGATTCAACTTTTACGAAGAGAATGTTATTTTTCCAAAAGCGAGGGGTAAAGTACATTACTTCACCGCACCGGTGCAAATTTCTACACGCAAAATCGTGCTGTTAGGTGCACTTCACCGCGCGCTCATGAAAAGATCTAAATTGCAAGCAACATAAAATTGTTACTGCTTCATTTAATTAATGTAATTCTTTTACCTCACATTTTTCTAGTACACCGCTCAGTTGCCTGAAAGGAATATGGCAATCACTTCCTCCACAGATTTTTCAGTGATAAATCTGATATTTGGATTGTGCTTCACAACCTCTAAAATATAGAAATATGGGTTTTATGATTACTGAAATTACTATTTATACTATACCTTTAACAATATTACACAAATTAATCATGGATGAAAAGTTTTTTTTGCCTTTTCCACCAACCCAACTATATTCCTTCTGTAATATGCTCACTAAATTGAAAGTCCAAAGTAATAATCCATGAACTGTTTATTAATTATTCCACATTATTACTATACATATCAACCGAAGTGTATCTCATACCACTATATCGTTTACTAACTAGGCTGCTCGCCAGTTGTTGGATGCGCAGGCGCACGGGCAAGATAGAGATGGGCAGGTCTATCGACTTAATACATTACACCTTCAATACTTTATCATTAACTATCTTAGGAAACATTCTTTTGATAACTTCTTTCACATTGCTTCCACCAGCATAGATTAATTCTTTGACCTGAAAAACAGTAGAAATACACACAAAAAGATATTAAGTATGCATCATGGACAAATACGTGTACCTACCAGAGCTGATTTAATATTAATGTCATCCAATGCAATATCAAGATCTACAAGTTCCTTAGCAGACTTGGCAGGTAGGTTTTCCAGAATCTCTATTCGTTGGCTGGGTTGTTCTTCTATTGTTCCTGATTTGGAAATCTGCATTTCAGAAATTGTTATTATCAGGTCGGTATTTTGTTTAACTCTGCCATTTATAATGTGAAGAAGCTGAATTATTTCAGTAAAACCTAAAAAAAAATCATTACCATATACCTATCTTGTTCAAGAGTCAATTTCAAAACTATCAAAAATATTCGTTTGTGACAAATCTTGGACAAAAGTAATTAATTGAGGGAATTTTTGACTAAATACTTTCCATTTCACATGAAGAATTGACAATTTAATCCGTTTTGTATAAGAAAGCAGTTTATGTTTGAGATTTCCACGTCTGAAATGGTTCTAACAAATTTTTCAATCAGATTCTTCATGTGAAATTGATAATTTAAAATTAGAAATGTCCTCAAGTCCATATCCTCTCCACAAGAAATAACTCCTTCCGTTAAAAGTGATTGATAGCTGATTAACCTTTCTTATCAAATAGGACATCAGAACTACCAGAAGATTGGCCAACTTCTGACAATTTTGCGTTGCTTCCAACGTTGCCAATAGCTTCAGAGTCTGACTGACATAACGGTAATAAAGGGCTGTTTGCTACTGCTCCAGAATTGGTGGATAACTGCTCAGAAGCCTTTAGCAATGAAACATATGTCTTTGAATGTCTTTCTAAAATAAATAATTAGATATTAGTATGCGTGCCTATTAATTATCCAGAATTGTTCGATCATTAAATTTTTTATAAACTTACTATGAATTTCAGGCGGTGTTGGCAATTTATATAGTGGCGCTCTTCTAGTTTTTGGAACTGGGGAAGAAACTACTTCTTCATCCTCTGAAGACGATATGTACCTGGGATTCCTTTTTTTTTGTGCGTGTCGATGCCACTTGTACATTCAGCCCGTTCGGCTTTTTTGCTGGCAGTAACAAAGTCAGTATATATTGTTCGGCTGAGTATTATAGCGGAGTAGCTTTTCCAGTCATGTTCAGGTAACTGTTGCGATTTTATGGCAAAAGAAATTTTGCTCTTAGACATGTTGTTAGGCCACCAACACAAAATGCCTCCGGTGCCATCCTCGCTCGTATGCACCCATGATGAGGGAACAATTTCAATATTATTTTCATTGGCAAACTTCACTATTTGCCACCCTTCCATATTAGATAAGATTACATACAAAATGATCTACCTGAAACAGTTTTCCTAATATAAAACAAATATATTTCAGTTTATTCAAGTTTATCCACAAAAATTTCGTCAAGTAGTTAGAAAAACAGTTTGTTACAGTAAGTATAAGAAAATAAGGCAATCCAATTGAAATTTATATGCTCGAAAACTTCGAAAGCTACTTCCTCACAGCAGTACAACTTATTTCAATTTTTGATATAAATTTCTGACATTCAAGTCCGAGCAAAAATTTCAGATGGATTATGTAGATTACTCAAATCAGATGTAGTAAAATGATGTATTTATTATTTTCGAAATATACAGGGACAGTCATTTCTCATTTAAAATTTTAAAGTGGAAACTCGAAGATTTGAAATTTTACTATTATTACATTATGAATCTACAATAAGATGTCTTTAATCAGAATCTTTTTATGTTTATAGTTTCATTAAATTTCACAGCATAAAACCAAAAACTCAAAATTTCAGTAACAAGTTGTGCAAGATAGATTTATCTACTTACCTAATTTTGATATACCTAGGCCGTAATACGCACCTATTAGAAAAAAATTGTTTGTGTTATAAAAAAGGTGCATTTTGAGAAGTGTCCTTGTTATAGCTGTACCTAATAGTACATTTTCTTTTTCAAACTTTACGAAAACTAAAAAATGAGATCCTATGACAGAATCATCCTTATATATTGGACAAAGTATCAATTTTGAAATAACAATAACAAATTCATATCTCAAACTTTCCGCAGACACCTGGTATAACAATAATCATTATTAATAACATAAAAAGTACCCTTCATCATAATGTATGTGATAGGGGAGAAATAACATAACCGTCTTCAAATGGAAGCCTGACACATTTGAATTCAATATATTCAACATTGATAACTGTACATAAATTACTTAAATCTTTTACAAAATATACATTTAAAAGCGAAGATTTAATCGGACTACTGAAAAAGTAATATTTTTTCTTGAACGGCTTACCAAGAGCCAATATCTTATTCTTATCATAACAAAATCCGAGAACAAGTGAGATAGTTCCATCTTTTAACTGACAACAATTATATTTTTTATAAGCAGCATGTAATAGAAATCTTGATGTAACTATCTTGAGGTACTGAGGAGATAACAACAAAGGAGAAATATATTTTTCTATGTAACATCAAGTTTTAACGTTATGTTTACCCTGTATATTGAAGTCAAGCAAACCTTCCGATGACCGTTTTACAATTTGTTGCAAAGGCTTATCTCCTTTTCGCAAAAGTTTTTTGATGATTTGTAAATAATTTTCACTTGAAAAGTTACTGAATTTATCTAGAGGCCCAAACTTACGTACACAGTCAACAAGGTGGAGTAAATTGTGAAAGTTATGAGACACAAAATGTGTCCCATAAATGTGCTGAATCTCTTGCGAAAATAAAACAATGAGCTTCTCTGCATAATCATAAAATGATGTGTCAAATTTGGAGAAACAAGAATAGTAATAATCTCATAGACATAAAAAGTTTGAATATTTTTCACAAGATAGATATGGCTTCATAACTACAATGCCTGTATATAAAAGTTATAATCGAAATTCAGTAGCTTTCTATCTCTTACTCTCCAAAAGACTACGTGGTTTTCTTGAAAATTCAGAAGGAATATAGGGTTTTAAATTCTCAAGTTCTGCATCAGTCAAGCTTGTTATTCTGCTAGGTAAATTATGTGGAGGTCGCCCATATATCCAAGTTGACACAAGCAATCTCTTCGTAATTCCTAACAAAACTAAATGCATGTAGTCAAGAGGTATATCCTCAACCATATCTAAATAAGTGATATTTTCCAAAATGCTGTGACCTAAGTGATAGTTTTCATCTACATGTGATCTAAAACTATTATTTGTTCTTTTCTGAAATTCTAAGTTAGGAAAGCAGACTCTGTCCTTTATAAATGCACCTTCCTGATGGCATTTTGTGCATGAGTGACCTTTAATTTTCAATATAAATGATTTGGCAGGTGCATCGAAAAGAAAATATTTCACCCTGAATTGAACCATTTTTCCTTTAACAAATAATCCTTCACTAGATAAATTATTACATTCAAGGACAAATTATTCGAGAAATGCATTTGAATCATTAGGTTTTTGATTCCCATGATAAATTCCAATCAAAACTACATTTCCATAATTTTCAAATCCCAATAATAGTGCCAATATTGGGTAGACCTGGCTACCAGAACTTTTACTAATGGGAAGTCCATCTATATTTACTGCAATCTCTAAAGAGTCAGGTGGACATAAGCACTTTGTTTTATAATAATTGTCAATCACTTTTTGAATTCCAAAATGATAATACAAGCCTGGACTTAAAACCACTGGGTCAACATTTCTAATTGTTCCTAAAAATGCCCTTGCACTGGCTGGCAAGGTCTCCAATCCGGGCTGGCTTCTTAAAATAATTAATAGCTCATTGATAGTCATATGTGAAATGTGATTTCTCACCGCCGAGGCCTTGACTTCTTTCAAAAAATCAGTTTTTGTATGTATCTGTTGTGGGTTACTGAAGTCTGTGACATTCATACTTCATTCCCGGCTTATATTATTGATATTATTGCTTGTCTGTCTTGGGCCAGCCGTTGTTATTATTGGCACAAATTCAGTTTCTGTAGAAGTAGTAGCTGTTAGCTCTTGAGGAGACTCCTGTGATGACTTGCTTATTGGCAAAGACAAAACTAAACTGTCATCTTTTCTCACAGGAATTTCCTCAGAAGAACTATCACTATTATACCTTACTAAATCCCTATCTAGGTTATCATCCGAGACCAAACCATCAGCTACTACCTCGGAGCCAGATACTCTTAGAACTGTCTGTTTGGTCAACCGATCGATCTTTCTAATAAAAGCTTTTTTCATAGTGCTTCAATTTGATAATCAAATAGGAGTGAGTATGTTATATGGCTCCTATAATGTACTTTTATTTCCCGGAAGGTTAACAAAATATTGATTAAAAAATTATTAAGCCAAATCACCTGATATACTGATATAGTTACATACCTGTTTGAGAGTAGGATGTGATTTATTGAAAATAATTATGTATTATGACGAATTGACGATTAAATGTTAAAAGTTCAAGACAAAAGTTCACAAAACGAAACCGAAACAACTACAACAACAAAGGCTATTAGATTAGAGGTTAGGAATAGAAAATGGAGATCAGACGCTTGCGCAAGTGCCGGATTGCAACTTAATCATGCGACGTTGCCAAGAATAAAACTACTTTACTTTTAATTTTTCAATGATATTTTCATTATTGATGTGGTAAAATGAGTGTTATCTATATAGTAATATATAAGATAGATAAATTTAGCTACTGAAAGTAATTTCCGAACGTAACAATAATTTAGTAAAAAACGTAATTATCTGGTAACCGGCTACGCTACACCGCATAAAAGAAAAGAGTCTTCTTATCTAGTTGAAAATAGATTAGAGACAGGTGGCCTCATGAGTCCAATAACTACTTTTCGATTATGAGTGGATTTACGTATTGGACCTGAATTATTTTTGCTTTATATTGTATTGATTCTACTTATTATGGGGCCACCTGTCTATCCAACTAACCTCGAACTGAGTACCCAGACACAATACACAAAATTAAAAAGGGGAACGCTGGAGGACTGGTTACAATGGTAGATTCATATGATGGAGGACGCAGGTTCAATTCCCGTGATGGATGATTTTTTTTTACTTTAATCTGATACGTTCGAAACGTAATTTTTAACTGATTTTACGTGTAAAACCTGCATAAAGCCGTAGTTTTATAATTACAGTTATGTACTGAAAAATAGCAAACCCAGCAAGTTTCGGAATACGTCCAAAAACATATCAAGGTAGTACTTCACCTACACTATGGAAATTTATTTCTTAAAACGGGTTTTGCAACGTTTGTAATATGCCATGAAGTTTCGTAACGAAAGTTATTGAATAATATTCCAAATGTATATCCTATAGATATTCCCACAGCATATGCCAGACATATCTGGAATGACATATGTATGGAATATTTTTTCAAGATAAGATATATTTGATATATTTACTGCATATGCAATGCATATTGCAATATATTCTGGCCTACTGGCAGATATGAGGAATATTCCAGGAATATAGGGTGCCGTCTGGGGTATTCCAATCAATCTGAAAAGAAGTTTCCTCACATTTTTTGGTATGAATATTATAGTTGGTATGGGATTACAATCAAATCTTAGATTTATTGATCTCTTTATAGTCCATCATAGTAATTTGTACAAAATATTTAGGAGTTTTCGGAAATTTGGTTGGCCAACAAATAATTGATGGTTTGATATGCTTGCTGCTAGGAGGACTTGAATTGTGTAAAGCATTCTTGAACACACATGGGACTGCTTATACCAAAAAGGGGATATACAAGAGAATGCAAGATATTGGTCTTTAATTTGCATTAAATCATCATCCAATTTTCACCATGTTTCTCCATGTTAATATGTATTACTTTCTTATTTTTTACAATACTGCATGTATGGAATCTCGCTGGGTAACTAACCAATACACTTCGTCTGGAATGGATTCGCGAATTCAATTTGAAAATAATTATATACCCGACAAACAAATTTGCATCAAAAAAGTTTAAAAAAATACTAAATTCACCATCGAATTCTGTTGGTGAAACTGGACTGTGTATGTGTCTCTCTCCAATACGTGTTAAAACGAAGAATAGACTTACACTGAGAAGTGCAAAATTCACTGCTGCCATCTGATACAAAGGGGTTGCCCTACATTCATCGTTCACCTTCGGAGTAGTTCGAAAATCGAACACCAGAGGACTGGTGACAAATGCAACTTATTTGAAAGAAATCGAAAAAAAAATTGAAAATGGATGCACCTTTAGTTGAATTTCATGTGCTAGTGGAAAAAACGGGACACATTATAATTTTGCACCTCAATCCAGAAGATGTGACCAGGGCCACTCAAGGTATGTGTGTGCGTTTCGAATCAATCGATAATATATTATATGAATATACTATATTCTAAAAAGTATCAAGTATCACAATCATATTATGTCCCAAAAACATAAATTTAATGAGGCATTTGCTAATTAATTGCTACTTCAGGCTTATTATACCTAATAAAGTATTGAAATAATGTTTTACGTCCTAGCTGATGGATTCATTGAAAACAAATTGAATTGAATGTATAATATTTAGAATGAAGCATATGATGCTCATTCATGGATTCGCCAATAGCATATTAATTATTTTATTCAATGTATTTTAGAATTTTCCTTTTGCATTAATGCAGAATGAAGTTATGTATCAGAAGTTCATGTACTTAATTGAAATTATGGAGTTCCACTCATGTTCTCATTTTCATTGCAGATTAATAGTTTTTGAAATCTTTGATTTTTCCATCGACGGCATTAACATCAGTACAAGAAATAAATCTGATTGATGCAATTAATAAAGATCCCATCGATATTGTTCCCTCCAAAGCAGTTTCGTCGGGTAAGAATGCTGTAATAATAATTAAACTCGAGCGCTATTACTTCCATTTGAAACTTGAGTCTCACTGTTATATTCAATTTTCATTATATGCTAGTGGATTGAATCTTATATTATGATAAAGAACCAGTGGTCTACAACACGCGTATACTTCGAAGTATTTTTTTAAACTATTTCCAACCACTTTTGGTAAATTACGGGCTTCATAAGACAATGTTGTTATAATTTAAAGGAATCTTCCTGAAGGTACTACCGCATCCATTAGGAAAGTAATACAATTAATGTTATGGCATTCTTCGAAATAATCCATATATGATTTGGATATGTCTGATCTTTCAATGAAAATACCTACTTAATTATGTTCCAGAAAAAACAGAAGGATGGAGCGAATCGGCAACTCTTCTACTCATGGAAATATATCGAGAAATGGAGGAGGAACTGAAGAAAGGCAAGCGGCATTATAAAATCTGGAATGAGATTGCCCAGAAAATGAAAGAAAAAAATGCGAACTATTCATTTTCTGGTGAACAGGTTTCGAATGAAGTAGCCGGACTCGAAAGAACGTATAAAAATATGAAAGAACAGAACAATAGGTCTGGCAATTGCCGATTCACATGGCGTTATTTTGCAGTAAGTATAATGTCACGTCCCGGGGGTGTGACTACCCTGGGCTGTGAGCTTAATTTGGAGTTAATGCTTGGCTACGAGAGGGGGTTGATTACTTTCAGCCCTATCATGATCATATCAAAGAAAGAATGCGTTATTCGATTTGAACATTTAATGTGAAATTAGCCAACATAATCTTATGGTGAGAAAATAGTGAACATGTGAATTAATCTCAACTGAATATTTAAAATAATAAAGTGAATTATAAACGTGAACAAAGTGAAGTGGGTTGTGCAACTAAGTGCATTTTACGTTATTTCCTGACTCAACTGACATGAGGGCACGACGAGGGATGAACGAAAAAGTTAACAAAATAATATAAGTACTTACATGAATAATTTAAATGTCGTCCAGGCTGAGGAGATGTGTCTCATACTAAGGTCCATGGCTTTCTTTCAAATAATGGTGAAGTTATCACTCCACGATAAATCAGAATCGCGAATTAGGAGGCCGAATTCAGAATGAGTGTAATAATCCGAATCGTAATCTTAATAATTAATAATTATTAAGATTAGATATATTGAAACGTGAACAAAATGAAGTGGTTTGTGCAACTAAGTGCATTTTACGTTATTTCCTGACTCAACTGACATGAGGGCACGACGAGGGATGAACGAAAAAGTTAACAAAATAATATAAGTACTTACATGAATAATTTAAATGTCGTCCAGGCTGAGGAGATGTGTCTCATACTAAGGTCCATGGCTTTCTTTCAAATAATGGTGAAGTTATCACTCCACGATAAATCAGAATCGCGAATTAGGAGGCCGAATTCAGAATGAGTGTAATAATCCGAATCGTAATCTTAATAAATAATTATTAATGACTCCGATACCCCGATCCGATCAAAAAGTACTTATATCCTAATCTTGCAAGATCAGCAAACAAGCACGACTTGACCGGGCGCATCGTCACAGTTTCGAAACTGCAAGTTTTGAAGTTCAATGAATTCAATCTAGGAAGCTTACTTTAAATTTTCCTAGGTCGATAAACCTGGTATGTTATGGTTATCGTGGACTGATTGTTATATGTTTCGCAATTTTGAATAAATGGAAATGCAATGAACTTAATAGATGGAAGGTTAATAATTCTCGATATACTGTATGATCCCATACGTGACAATAATATAATATCCTATGTTATTTGATGTGACTATATACATATCAAGAATGTAACTTCACAAACATTCACAAACTATAGAAAACCTTGTCTGAATACATTTTTGAAAATTAGCGGACATAATACACAACTTTATGATTCAAAACAATAACAACAGTATGTTCCTCTGTGCTAAGTTGATTTTTTCTTCAATATATACTTATACTTATTTAATATTTTAAAGTATTTATAAACATTATATGTATGCTTTATAAAATTATTTTTAAATTGAAGTTTCTCCTATTGGGTGTATATTTTGTATATATACATTTTCAGCATAATTTCATTGGTATGGATAAGTATAAATGAATTCATAAGATATTGAATGAATCGATTGTTTATAGGTTATGGACTCTTTTTTTGGGGATAAGGCCTATATGGCTCCTGTAGCGTTCGCTAGTAGCGAAGGTTATGCAGCGCCAGTAGATGTTTCTGGCCTCAGCGGAACCAATAGTATGTTCATTTTTATTGTTATTATATCCCTGACACTTTGATCTTGGCAAGTCTATTATTTCCAAAAATATATATTTGATTTCTAATTTTTCAGATAATAGGAAGAAGAGAAGGGTGGAAACAATATTAGAAAATTTTTTTGAGTTTGTCAAAGAGGACAAAGAATATAGAAGAAGAGTTATGGAAGATGAAAGAAGGAGGAGAGAACATGAAAGAGAAAAGAGGAATGAAGAGAAACAAAAGATGCATGAAGAAAAACTGGAAGTACAGAAATCCTTGATTTAGTTATTGAAAAATATCATTGACAAGGATTGATTGATATTTCATTTGTTTTTCTTCAAATTTGAATTGTTAAATCATCCACAATCTGATACCTCTTTTGTCGTCCCAAAGCATGATTATTGACATCCATGTTAAAATTGTTTCTCTCTTTATTGTTGATGATATTTATATCTATCAAGTCACCATTCATGGTACAAATATTGTGAAGAACACAACATGCCATTATGAATTACGGTATTTTGGTGATATCTAGCAGATGAAGGCAATCCAGTAGGATTCTAAATCTAATTTTGAGGAGTGCAAATGCCCGTTCAATGGACGTTCTTGTAGAAGATAGGCAATAGTTGAAATTTTTCTCCTGCAATGTCAGGTGCCCATTGTCTCTGAATCGGACCATAATATTATGATGGAAACTGTAGGCTGCATCACCTATTATATGAGAATTGAAAGGGAAATATTCTGGGTTGTCCAAAAAGTGTTGGACAGGTGAATTCCTGAACACCCTTGAATCATGAACTGCCCCAGGGAACCCAGCAAAACAGTGTGTGAATATGCAATTTGAGTTGCATATAGCCTGAAGAATAATAGAATGGTACCCTTTCCTATTTATGTATGACTATGGGTCATAAACCGGGCTTCTTATTTTTATAAGGGTGTCATCTATGGCTCATATTACTCCAGGAAACCCACATCTTGCCTCGAACTCCTGGGCAGTAAAAAGTGCCTTTTGTCCTTTTGGCCACTGTATAAATCTGGGTGCAAAACAGTGCAAGGCATATGTCACACGCCTGAGTGCCCTGAATGCAGTACCTTTGCCCTCTCCAAATTACACACAAACAGATCTGAAAATATATAAATAATATCAGTGGCGGATTTTCCATTAGGCTGAGTAGGCTGAAGCCTAGGGCAGCAGATTTTCAGGGGCGGCAAATTTGGTGCTTAACATTTTTTAACAGAGTGAAAGATTCATATTCATATTGAGCCAACGAAAACAATTCAGCATATCGTATTCACTTGGATGAATAATTTTTACTTTATAATTTGGGTAAACGCGAAACGTGTTTGCCTGAGGCGCGGGAACGATTGAGATGACCATTCAGATCTATATTTTCCCGAATAGACTGCACGAGCACGAGCGGCACGGCCACCTTGGGATCCGAAGCGCGGTCGTGCTGTTGTAGTCATACACCATTTGGCGACATTGAGTTCGAGAGAGATGGATTTACTTAGAGCTACGATACAAACGGGGAAGTCCCGGTTTACATCAAAAATAAAAGAAAAGTCGGAGAGTCGCTTTGATTGCGTCCTGTAATTTTCAAGTGTTTTGGGTGTTGTATGAAACATTTCATTACATACCATAACCAGTGCGTACACACTTGTAGTGAGTTATCATGATACAATAAATCATCTTGACGAATCAGTCAAACGTAATTCAACTTGATGAATTAATAGCTGTTTGGGAGGTATATATATGCAAAGAAATTTATATTTGTGGAGGTAATTTTTCCCTAGCAGCGTTTGCCCCCACTAACACAGTGATATTTTTTTTTCCAGATCCGCTTGTTGCCCTATGAGCAGCTGTTCCCCTTTGGCCAACAACTTTTATTCTGCTCTAGTCTAAGCAAAAACTGGTTTCATCTTTGTTGTAAATACTTGCTGGGGGAATATCATTTACGACTTTCTTTAGCAAAATAAAATAATCATCAATTATAAATGGGTCTACGATTCTTTTTCTTGCAACTTCCACTACTTGTGGTTTCTTCTGGCTTAGGTTGAATGTTTTCTTAAATCTGTAAAGTAATCGTCGCCTGGTATTCCATCTTTGAATGAATTTGGAATGTTCTTTTCCTTGACATACCGAGCTATTAGTGACAACAGTTCCTTTTTAGAAAGGCCGAAGCCCCATTTTTCCATAAGCTTTATGCTTTCGGCTATGTTCCGTTCTTCCTCGTACGGAATGGTGGTCCGTACCATCTCTGAAACAAAGGTGAAATGAATTATCATGCAGAACGTTACACCTCAGTACTTGATTAACGCGGATTCAACTGGGGCAAGTGGAACCTAACATTGGTTACACTTGCCCCACTAGTAATTTTTCTGGGGCAAGTGTAACCCATGCATGTATTTTTTGTGCTTGAAAATACGTTTTTCATAAGTTCAAAATGCTACGAAGTATTGTTTATGAAGTACTTACTTGAATCGTTTCAATTTTTTTCAGGAATTCCTTGGTCGTAACTGACAAAAACAATAGACACGTGCAAGGTCGCTATGCGATGAAAAATGCCAACGTTCACGCCACTGCCGAATTCGAACAGTAAATAAGTGGCTGCCGGCTCCTTATACCACTGAGCGTCAGAAAGATGTGTATGGGCTATTTTACAATAGGTGGCGCTGCATTACGGGCAAATAGTTTTAATAGAATAATGCTGGGTTCCACTTGCCCCGTATTTACACTTACCCCGGTGTACCTACCTAAATACATTTTTTAAATTCTTGTACTTGAGTTAGGTAATTATTAAATGTCTGAAGTCTGAACAAAAATACTGGCTAACAATACAATCTAGAAAATATGAAACGGATTCGAACTATGATGCGGCCCAACAACAAGAGGAATCAAAAACATGCATGACAATTGAAGATGCGTCTCAGAATCAGACATTAAATGATGACCGTGCGAACAACAGTAAAAGTAAATATAAACAAAGATCCAGCTTTATGTGAAATCAACGATACCTTGAGGGACATTATCGCGAAGAACGAATTCGATCAAAACAAATCTTGTGACTTCTCAAATACTGAAAAAATGTATGCTGAGCAGCGTCATTTCTTGCCAGTGAGTATCTTTCAAAGAAAAAGAAAAAATAATGAAGTGAGTGACCGAAATTGGCTGGTTCATTCTGAAAGTGAAAAGTCTGTATATTGCGGACCATTTTTGGCATTCGGTCCATTGGAGAATAAGACTCAGTTTGAGAACGAAGGATTCAATGACTGAAAAAATGCAGAAAACCGAGTAGCTCAGCATGAAAAATCTGCGCCTCATAAATCTAGTATCCTTAGTTTATGAGTTAAAAGTGAGATTGGTAGCCGACTCGACAATTTAATGCATGTCCAGATTGATGAAGAAAATACTTATTGGAGAAACGTTCTGAAGAGGGTTGTTGCCGTTGTGAAGCGACGGTGTTCAAGAGGCCTCGCTTTTAGAGGAAAAAATGAAAAGTTTTGTGATCCGCATGACGGAAATTATTACATGATTTTGAAACTGTTAGCTAAATTCGATCCCTTTTTAGCCAGACATACTGAACGATTTGGTAATCAAGGTTCTGGAAGTACCAGTTACTTATCAAATACCGTTTGTGATGGGTTTATTCTCCTAATTGGTCATTAAGTGTTGAAACAGATTGGGGACGAATTAAGAAAAGCGAAATATTTTTCCTTAATTATCGATTCAACACCAGATATAGCATATGTGGACGAACTTACCCTCGTCATCAGATACGTTTTGGAAACGGGCGAACCGTGTGAGTGATCACAACATTAGGCATAAATATTGAAGACTGTCGTGGACAATCATATGATAATGCCGCAAACATGTCTGGTGTGTATAATGGCTTACAGGCTAAAATTCGAGGCCAAGCACCTTTTGCTTTTTTCATACCTTGCTCTGCCCACTCTTTGAATTTAGTGGCAACTGCAGCTGCTGAATCTTGTACAGAAGCTTGTCGCTTCTTCATGTTACTTCATGAAATTTTTTTTTAAATTCGACACAACGCTGGCAGAAATTGATGAGTGAAATCGGAAAAGGAAAAACGTTGAAGAGAGTAAATCTGACACGTTGGTCACCTAAAGAAGACGCATATAGAAGTTTGAAAGATTCTTTGCATTAAGTCTTCAAAACTTTGGAATCAATCAAGGATGATTGTACCGAAAAGCCTGTAACGCGAAACGAAGCGACGGGAATACTTTTGAATGTAGTAAAACTTGTAAGGCTCTTTTTTCGGTGAA